>JAKSZP010010905.1:0-85998 GCA_022478985.1 Massospora cicadina | reverse complement strand
AAAAAATTTTTTTTTTAATTTTTTCAAACAAACTTCTGCCACCATTCTATACTCCAAAATGATAGGGTACAAGAGGTTTTTGATAGCTTGGAAGTGATCAGAAAAGTGTACTTGCCCACCTAATAGTCCACTGTCCCAATGACCTTCAGAGTAGGAATATCTTGTGACGCCCTCCCTAACCATACCACCAGGAAAGTAATACATCCTAAGGTAGTCAGCTAGGCTTAGGTCCATAAGTTTTCATGGCTCCAGTATCCTCTAGAACAGTGGTGCTGAATTTCCCCTAAAGGAGAGGAAAGGGTAGCATTTAATAGAAAAATACCCAAAATGGTCTTTATTTATAGCAGACAGCACCAGAACATCACCAACAAACTTATCATCTGGCATTAACATGTCACCCTGGTATGTTTTTAAATCAAAGAATGGTGAGGGATATTGGACACTCTTACTACTGAGGCCACATATCCCACCATATCTCCAGCAGGGAATAAACATTATTATATTGTAAGCGCAGCTCCTATTCAACTTCCTGAATGCTGAAAATCATGGAAGAGGTCAAATGGGGATTTTCTGGGGTGATCTGAAACACAGGATTAGGTTTCATATCTGAGCCATGAGAGAGCAAATATGGTTCAGAGGTATACATAGGGTTTCTGTAACAAACGGAAATCATCTGAAAGGATGGATTTCTGAACGTTACATTCCGATTGGTTCATTCAGTTAATTCAAACTGAACCAGTCGGAATTGTTGGGTATGGTGGAGTGGGTGGTCAGACTTGGAGGGCTGGGCTGAGCCGCTCTGACCATTCCTTAAGCTCAGCAGGCTTGGCGAAATGAATTGGAGAGCTCCTCGGAAGCGACTTTATAAAAGTCAAACCTGACCTCAAATTCCAAGTTGGAATTCTAAGTCTTGGCCTTGGTCCTCCAGTTCGGTCTTTTATTATTTTTAAAATAAAAATAAAGTTCTTTTGAGGTGTCGCGCCTTGTTTACCTGATATTTTTTGGGTTTGGGTTTGTGATAGGGGACCCCATATTAGTGACAGTCCGGCCTCATCACTCTGTTTGCCGCCACATGGGCATTTCTGAGATTTGAGGAGAAAAGGTTCGCCTCACCTGTGCCTAAGTCTGTCTAATTAGGTTGCCGCCTGGAATGCCACCGCGTGGCATTTCCAGGATGAAACGGATGGGGTCTGATCCCTGCCTGTGACATTATTCCAACTTCATTTTGCTTCTGGTTGGAGGTGGTCCTGTCCCTCAGAGGATTTCCGTTTTGTCCCAGCTGTTGAAGAAACCGGCGCTGGACCAACCCAGCGACCGATGGCCAGCCCTGCAGCATCAGTGAAATTTGAGGGTCTGCCAAATTTCAGGTTCCTGCTGATTCCAGCGGCCGTGTCCGAGGGCACCTGTTCCCAGCAGGTTCCCTCAACCCCGGAAAGTCCCAAAAGGGGAGGATATTCGCCCCAGCACCAGTGCCATGGGGTCAACCCCACTGCCAACAGGACTGGGGAAAGCGCCTTCCCAGTCGGGATGGGAGGCCATTCTCAGGCCTGACAGCGCAGGGATGGCCCATGGCCAGCGCAGCCGCGCCTCTGGGGCTACTGTTGGGGAAAGTGCCTTCCCGGTCAGGATGGGAAGGCCATTCTAGTGGTAGCCTCCAGGAGGTGGTGATTTGGCCAGGTGTTCAGGTATGAATGTCCTTACCTGTTGGGGCTTACTCCAACAGCCCAGCTTCTGGTTTCCATCCCCCCATTTCCCCCCAAGAGGATCCTCTTGGGGCTCGAGGTGACTCGCCCTGGGAAGACCTCTCACCAACGATTTCCTCCCAAAATGGCGGCTCTCTGCCCCCGGAGGGCCGTATTAGCGGGGGGTGATGTAACGAACAGAAATCATCCAAAAGGATGGATTTCCAAATGTTACATTCCAATTGGTTCATTCAGTTAATTCAAACCCAAACCCAATCGGAATTGTTGGGTATGGTGGAGTGGGTGGTCAGACTCAGAGGGCTGGCTGAGCCACTCTGACCATTCCTTAAGCTCAGCAGGCTTAAGGAATGAATCGGAGAGGCTCCTCAGAAGTGACTTTATAAAAGTTGAACCTGACCTTCTCAAATTCCAAGTTGGAATTCTAAGTCTTGTCCTTGGTCCCCTCCAGTTCAGTCTTTTATTATTTTTAAAATAAAAATAAAGTTCTTTTGAGGTGTCGCGCCTCACTTACCTGATATTTTTGGGTTTGGGTTTGTGATAGGGGACCTCATATTAGTGACAGTCTGGCCTCATCACTCCATTTGCCGCGTGTGTGGGCATTTCTGAGGATTTGATGAGAAAAGGTTCGCCTCGCCTGTGCCTAAGTCTGTCTGATTAGGTTGCCCACCTGGAATGCTGCCGCGTGGGCATTTCCAGGATGAAATGGACGGGGTCTGGGATCCCCGCCCATGACAGTTTCCATTATAAAACGTGTTTTCAGATGTGAACAACCCTAATCCCGTAACAGCAATGGAGTATCCAACGTTATCCAAGGCCAACACCCCAGGCCCATCTATGCCAATTTTGCTGCATCGTCTGAACATGCTGTCAAAGTAAACCCCATTATATAAATTGAATTTGGAAATTTCGCCAGAAAATTGGGGAATCACAATCTTTGGACCTAGAAGCATCTGTATCCACCAGGTACAAGAATGAAGGGTGGGTACTTTCCAGTTGGAAACAGCCAAAATAATGCTGAGATGCTCCAACTTCAGAAAAGGAAACAGCTGTGCGGCTGACCACAACTAAAGCCCACAGCTGGCACCCACCATTTGAATTTTGGAAAATTCCCACAAGGGAAAAAGTTCTTGCACATAAAATTAAAGTGTTGGTTGACTAATGTAAGGAGAGTGTCTATAACTCTCCTGTTCTCAGCATGGTAATGCACTGTACACAGGGCCAATGCTAGAGAACAAGTCACCCGAATAAATGTTACTAGAGCCCAGCAGAGGGTGCTGGAGCAATATTAACTCAAGTAAAGGAGTGCAATCATTTGGGTAAATAACCAACCAAAAATGAAGCAATGTACTAAGGGAGAAGTGGTAAGCTTCCCAGGTTGGAGGGAACCTGGGTGAACCAACGGTGCACTAGGGGATAACCTAATCAATTATATATAATGTAATGGTTACCATAATGCAAGACCTCCTCTAAGAGGTCCAAGCGCACAGGGTTGTCCAAAATAACATAAATAAAATGAGAAAAATGGGGAAAGTTTATTGTGAGAAAGTTGACCAACAAGGAATGTTGGTCATAAAATCAAAATATAATCATTGGGGTGATTTAGGTCTGCTAAAGCAGTCCCAAGTACCAATCTACCATTAGGCAAACACTACCATCTGAATTAGTAGAATACACCAAACTGACTTCACTTGAGTAATCAATTGAAGTTGTACCCTACCAAACGCATAATTTTATAAAAGGAAAAGGTTTTAAACCCCCGTTCCTTGATCAATTGAATCAAACCATCCACGTTAATTGAATAACTTGTCCATTTTAACGCCTGGGATGATGCAAGGGGCTGGGTGTTATGCACCTCACTAGTACCAACCTGGGCATATTTGGCTTGTACCCAGCGTTGGTCTAATGTGTGCTTGAGGTCAGGGAGGTCCTGAAGTTTCACCTTCTGGGCCTCTAGCTGCCCAGCCTTATCCTTGGGGTTGGTCCCTTCTATCATGTCATTTAACCATGATACTTTGAAGACCATGCCACCCCCAGTATTAACTTCAGCCAAATTTGTACTGACAATCAAGAAAATTTGTGCCAAGCTATTGGAGAGTTGGCATCCCCATGGTTGGAAAGGTTCAAATGAAGTTGATGGCAATGAGCCTTCAGCATTAAGGCCTGAGAGCCCAAAACCCTTGGCAACAAAGCCTGATGGGCATGTACTTTTGGCAAACAAATCATTTAGTGTCAGGTTCTTTGGCAAAGCTCGCCAATGGCATTAGACCATTGGGAAATGTTGCTGGCAGTTTTAAACCCTCCACAAAAACATCTAAAACATCATTTGACATTCCTTACTTAGCCAAACAGATGCTGGAGTGACCATGTGCAGGTGGGTTGGGTGCCCTGAACCTATTCCTGACCTCATGGGATTGTCCCTACGTGAGGTAGCCTTGGGAGATTCCCACTGCCTATCAGACAAGATGCTGTCACTCTAGTTGTTAAAACCAAATAAAATAGGCAATTTGGATATCCGTGGATGAACTGACAGTGACTCAGCCCACCACTGATTCTTTCTAAGCCAGTTCACAATAAGTTCTTTTCCCCCTCACTCAAAGTTTGCTGGGTTAGATAAATCTTGAGGGCCCCAATCTCACACTTCCCTAAGCTATTCCCCAAAATCAATCATCTATTTAAGCAGTTGTAACATACTGAGAAAATTGGTTGATTCTCTTATTTTAAATTTATTAAAAATCTTCCTGCACACAAATTTAGTTAAGTTTAAATTTTCTTGCCAAACCCCCATGGCATCTACAATATAGCTCCGTGGGCCTTATATTAAGTGGGTTGTCTCAGTCATATTTTTAACTTTGGTTCCCTCCATGGTCAATTGGGCTTGTCATGTCAAGGACCATATGAAATTGTCCTTAATATTGTAACTCTCTACACCTGGGCCAATTGGTTCTGGGGCTGCAACAGCTTGGTTCTTTGCCAGGTTGTTTATTACATTTGTAGCCCATCAGCACTCCATTATCACTTATCTCCCAGCCAATTTATACATCATTTGAGTGGCAATGCCCCTGGCATTCTGGGCTGCCTTTTGGGTACTTTTGCAACCTGACTGGCAGGCCAGTCTAAACTTTATCTGCTGATGCCATGACAGAGAGCATGGATAGCAGGTAAATGAGGCCAATCAGATTCCGTTTCTCAGAGGTTCCTATGCTAGTTTGGGGGGTGGCGCATATCACCTGTCTGCAGAAATCTAGGTTATCCTGGAGGGTGGTGTAGCAGGTGTTGAGATGATTAGTGAGGCTTTGGTATAGGAGTCAGCAGAGATTTTCAATCCCATCAGCCTGGATTGCTACTTTGGAGACAGGGAAACGCATCTATTATATAATAAAGTCATATTAGGTCCCCTCAAGATGATCTCCAACACTCATCCAGGCCTTTGAGCCACCTTTAGCAGTTACTGTTCAAGGGCTCTAATTTAGGCTTAGTGGTTTCACCATAAGATGACCTACATAGTCAAACTCATCTCCCATTTTGGTAGGGCTATAATTATTGGGCTCCATCATGTGAATGTATGTTTTCACTAGGTAGCTTAAGAAGGGACCGGGCAGAAAGCACCAGTATCAACTTTTTATTAAATTTGAGGGCCAGTTCCTTCCAAAATCTACATGATTATTAGTTGCACTATGCCAGCAGTATCTCCTAGTAGATTAATATCTCTAGGACAAACTCTCAGCAGAACTGTCATCACCAAGGTAAATTTCTACTATTTGAGCAAGCAAAACCTCTAGTCAGTGCTAGGCAATTCTCCAGTAAAACTAGTAAGAGTTAATCATGACTGAATATATCATTATTGATTAAAAAGTTGGGGGATCTATAGTTTTAATAGAAATCAGGGATCAAGTAAGGTATGGTGATTTCTGGAGCGCCGTGAAATGTGGAGGATTTTGGTGGACCTGATCTGTCCCACTTGATACAGAAGGTTCAAGGGACCAGAAGGCAAGATCTTTATCAGGCAATCCAGCGGATTCAGGAGGGATTTGAGGTGCTAATTGCTTGATCTGAAGTTCATTGTTGCAATTTGGTAGCTTCCACATCAGCTGAACTCCATTGCTCACGGTGCAGATTATCCTGCATTTGAGCTCTATTCGAACTGGTGAAAATCCCATTATTTTCAACAATAACCGGCCACTTTAACCATCCCTTTGATGTTCCCATAAGGTCAGCTCAACTTCAACACATTGAGCTATACGCATCGAACCAAGGTTTCCGAAACTGAGGTTACCCATCGAATTTGCTCGGTAATGATAACCATCAGGTTGAGATAACCCAGGGCATCAAACTCCACCCAAAGTTAAGGTCCCCAGAGAATCCACCCATCACCCATACGCATGAGAGGTTTAAACTCCGCCCTTTACAACAGGTCGATGGCTCCTAATCCCCTTCAAAGCATAGGGCACTGAAATCAACCAAGTTCAATGTAAAAGTTTCCAATCCAGCCCATTAAAGGTTATGGAGACTATCTGGTTGACTTGGCCAAGGCGAACTTGCTGGCACCGCGAGCAAAAGCTGCCCACACGAGTTTACATTAGGCGCTGCAATCGATCCCCCAACTAGCTTATCCAGTTTAAGTTGTACACCGCCAACAAGTTAAAGCTAACGAGGCGCCACGGCTACAAAACCCCAGGCTACTCAACTCTACAGGGATTGTGAGAAGCTTTAATAAAATTCCCCCAGCTTCTCTTGCTGGATGCACGCGTCACGTTAAAGAGCGGCTCTTAAAGTTGCAAAAGTGCGGTTAATCGATTTATTTAAATTGGCGTCGTTCTGATATCCGAGGGTGGATCTCACCCATCTATTTTCAGATCGAAGCCAACCCCGAGTTGTAAGGCGTGGGGCCCGCCTTGCCGAGTTGGAAGCAGGCGCCTGATATTAACAGCAAGATCTAGAGGTGAGGCGGACAATTTTATGGCTCAAAAAGTGGGGGTCGGGAAGATTATTTCATCACAGATGGGGAGGGTGGGCACCAAACACATGCAGCACCGATATAATACAACCGAAAATCTTTGCAGCCGCAAAGGGAAACGGTATGCCGCATTCACGAGACGCAGCAGTCGTCGCGATGCCGCCTCTTCCGACGCGCGAGTCTCGGATTGGAAGACCACGGGAGCGCCACCCGGATGGGAGCGACGCGGGAAAGTCTCGGCGAGAATGGCTGGCGTGGAGGGCATCCTCGGAATGGTAGGCCCGCCTAAGCCCGTTTTGGGAGGGGCGGGAACCCGGAGTTTGGCGTTTGACAGATCGCCTTGAGAACTGGGGGAGGTGGGTGGGCTAAGCTGGTTAGTGGCGCCGAGCCAACTTGCCTCCTCATCTGACCGGCACATCAGCTTGACCTTCTCCACACACACTGGGGTGGCAGATGACTTTGCAATCTGAGAGAC
The DNA here is from genome assembly GCA_022478985.1 of Massospora cicadina. Taxonomy (NCBI): domain Eukaryota; kingdom Fungi; phylum Entomophthoromycota; class Entomophthoromycetes; order Entomophthorales; family Entomophthoraceae; genus Massospora; species Massospora cicadina. Next base: position 78,866 of record JAKSZP010010905.1, on the reverse strand, counting down.
GGTTAGAAGCTTAAACTCTAATCAGGGCTACCGCGGCACATCATGGCTTGCTTCCTAGCATGGTCTTTGCACACCTTGCACTGGATAGCTATCGGGGTTAGTGCAAAGGCCATCGGTTACGCTTAGCAAAGGTACTGCGGATAAAGCTGTGCTCGGAGTAGGCGGCCGAGTGCTGATCCGGCAAGCGCATGGCAGTGGTCGAGGCGGGCGGGATCAGAAGCGTGCTGTCGGCGAAGCTTGAGCACGATTCCCATAGGCTATCGGTTATCTGCGACTCGCGCCGCTTCTGCTCAGCAACCTTGTCGGTATTAAAGGCGCTGAGCTGGTCGACGCCCTGGACATTAAATTATATCATGCACGCTTACGTAAGCCAGTTGGGTTTCGATGATCCACTCGTGATAGGAGAGCTCCTCCGCTGTGGGGCGCTTGGTGGGCTTCTTTTGAAAGCACGACCTTAGGAAGGCTTCGAGGGGCTTCAACTAATTAGAGGAGCAGCAAAGGCACCTACTGGAGCTACGGCCTTGGGGAGGGGGAGGGCAGTCATCCTCAACGATGCGGTAGAGCGCAGCCATAGCATTCAGGTCCGAGTACGGCGGCTTCCCCGTCAAAAGTTCAACGATCGTACACCCCAGGCTCCTAGGCCGATGAGGGTCGCAAGTCGAGCTTACCATATATCGGAGGCGGTGGAGGCGCCCTGGAGCGTGATGACCTCCGGCGCCACTGAGATGTCAAACCCGACACCCAAACCCCTTACTCCAGTTGGGCGTGCCAGCCACAATCTCGCCCAGGTCGCTGTCTTTGACCTTGAGGTTGAGGGAGACCCCGAAGTCGGTGAGCTTCACCTTGCCGTTCTTGGTGGAAAGGATGTTGGCGGCCTTCAAGTCGCAGTGAACCACGTGCCTATCATGAAGGTACACGAGCCCCTCCAGGATTTGCGACGTGTACGACGCCACCAGAGTTTCAGAGAGGTCCCATACGATCGCAGCAGCTGCAGCAGCGACCCGTTCTCCACATATCTAAACATCAGCGGGGTTTAAACCTCGGTTACTCTAGCACAATGTTCAAATACAGCTCCGTCTTGACGTAGCCCTCATAGCTGACGATGCGCACGTGCGAGAGGGATTTAAGCAGGTCGACCTCGCCCTAACGGTTGTCAGCGCAAGCCTACGCCCATGCTTACCATCAGTGATCCGACTTCGGCCTCGGTCCGCCCATCAAGATCCACCCGCTTCACCGCCACAATCTGCCCCGTTTGGAGGTTCAACGCCTTGTACACCGAGCCGAACTGGCCCTTGCCGATACAATCACCGAGCTGATACTGCGCGAGCCGCTTGGAATGCTCAAAGAAGAGCGAGAGCCGGTCTTTGGGAAAGTCGACGCTCCCAGCGCGGGGCCTCGCCGCAGTAAACGTGTCCTGGGAAGTGACGCGGGCTTCTCCGAGTGATTTCGGGAATGCTGCTTCTTTAGCTTCACCGAATCTTGAAGGGCCCTAGTACGCGAGTTAGCCCTTTCACAAACCAAGGGCCCGGTGGGGGAGGACGCAGGGCTTTCGACGAATGCAACCTCGGCACCGCACTCGGTGTTCAGGGTGTTCGTTAAGCTAGGGTTATCCTCGGGATCATCAGACAGGTCCCAATCTCATGTTGTCGAGTCGTAGGATATCCCCACGCGAGCCGTCAATTTGGTTCACCCGTTTGATGGAAAAGATCTAGATCTTCGATGATGCCACCCCGGCCAACCCGATAGTTGCAGGCTTGGTGACGATATCCTTGACGGTAGGGGTCCGAACCAGCCCTAGCGCCTCTCGCTGCTCAACCCTCGGCGTTGGCTCCAAGCTCATCACGGTGTCAACTTGGATCCGGGACTTATCACTTGAATCGGGTGAGGAGGAGGGGCCAACGCTAGCCCCTTCGGCTTCGGAATAGAGTCGGAGGGGACCGGAGAAGAAAGTGAACTTCTCAAAAGGTGGCCATCCGAAAGCTTGGAGGGAGCGGCTGATGCGGGCTCATCTTTCGCCATACAAGCGGCCACGCTTCCTCGGGGATGGGTTTGGGGGGGAGAAATCGATGGACCCCGGAATCAAAAAATAGCCGAAGGTTTTTGATTCGGTCAGAGACCCCTGCTTCGTTGTTGGTCGAGCGGGTTACCCCAGTTGAGGTTAACTTTGGGGGTTCTTTGGTCGAGGCGGCGGTCGGGATAAGCTTCCGGGTTGCAGTAGTTGTAGAAAGATTGGCAAAGAGTGCGGGGGTCTGGGTCTTCGGAAAGCTTGGACATGCCGGGGCCATTAGTCTTTCTGAGCGGTTGTTTTAAGGGCATTGGGGTGGGGGAGGTGAGCTTTGCAGGAGGGCTCACCAAACTGCTCTTCAAAGGGGGTGGAGAGGGTGAACGATAAACCTTTTCAACATGGAGGCGTGCTTTGGAGGGCGAGTCGGTAAGCGGGGGCGACTTGACGAGGGAGGCTTTACAATGGTTGGGCGCCTGTGAGGGAGTGAGCTGGGAAAAGATCTTCTCATCGGTAATTGCGCCACCCCGGGATAATCTATTGGTCTCCCGATCGGAAGACCTCTTGGAGAAGGATATTTTACAAAGCTTTCTAGCCACCGCCAAGATGGTCAAGTAGACCTGATCCGAGGTTAGCCTGACCCAATAAAAAGCTACCCTAGCCATATCCTTCCCCTCATACAGATCAACCGTCTCAAAGAGATCCGCATCCTCGAGCCCCAAATTTTTGTTGCGCCGCTTAAAAAGTTGTAGATGTTGGACATCTTTAGAATAGTTAGTATAAGTTAAGGAGGGGAAAGTTGGAATAAATTACTTTGCTGAAGGGGGTGGGGGCCTTACTGATCTGCTTGACGGTGCCAGGGGAGATCTTGTTTAGTAGCCTAAAAATAATGAGCAGTGGGAAAAGAATTGCAGCAAAATAAAAATAGTGAAGCATGGGAATAAGAAAGTTGAAGCAAGATAAAAATAGTGAAGAGTGGGAATAAGAAAGTTGAGGCAAAAAAGAGTTACATGCATAAAGCCACGCCATCCCTTAAAGCGGCGTGGGGGTCGGATAAGTTTAAGTTGAGGGAAAGGAAGGTTTGCAAAAACTCCATTGCCGAGTTCTGGTTGGCGATCAGCTGTTCTTGACGATACTGGCGGAACTGGTTTTCGGACTGCACGGAAGACTGGGAGATGGGACGAGCGTTGGCCATGGAGGGCTTGGTTAAAATCATTAAATAATTAAGGCGAAGTGTAAATGATTGTCGGAAGGGGTAAAGGCCTGAAGGTTGGGTTAGCCAAAATCCTTGTAGAGGGTGAGCGGCAAGACGGCTGTCTATCACCCTAAAACAGAAGTGGATTCAATGTACTGTCCTAAACTCATTCAATATCCGTCACCCTCATTTCTAATTCCAAACTCAATCCAATAACTCGAATTTCCAATCCGAAGTAATGCTTCAATCGATAACCCAACTGTGGTTCCAACCGCCGCAACGAAATTCAAATTATTGCAACCCAATCATCATTCCCACACCCCTGGATCTAGCTTAAACTCCGCTCTTTTAAATAAGATTCAATATAAATCACCACTAAATTTTCACAACTCTTGGATACTATCGAAAAAAATCGAAGTTTACCAACATTTCTTTAGGCGTGATTCAAATCATCGCGAATCTCAAATACCATCCTCAACATCTTACCAAAAGCGTTAGCCGACTTGAGGAGGGAAAAGATTTTCCTTAGGTGCACGTTGAACCATGAAAGCCAATATAAATGGGCTGAAAATCAAACTATAAGCGTAGGAACAAGTTTAGGCAATCTTACTGAAATATTTTAAAGGTTTGGAAGGTTTTGAGGTGGTATAATACAAAATAAAGATGGTAAATGGCTTAGTGCTAGATTGGCAAATTCCCTATGATTCAAGCACTGCTAGTGTCACACTACTGCCAAGATCGCCAATCCTTTGGCGGATGTCCCCTCCTCATCTCATCCCCTTAGCCTTTTATTCATTTTTATCTGAATTCCCTTTGAGACCCTTCAAAACCTATTTTCTTTGCAAATTTCCCATTGATCAGGTATATAAGCCTTCTCTTAAATTACATTTAACTATTTAAAATTCTCTGCATCTGTTTTCTTGTGTTCACTTTTCTCAGATTTATCCCTGCAACGCCTATACTGATATTTTGGGTCTGAATGCCCTACCACTTGCACCTGCCCATACCAACTGTGCCACCTGATAAAGTAAAGATCTGAGGTATCTGTTGAATTTTAAGCTATTTTTGTGCTCACTGGCGCATTTTACACATAAATTCCAACAATATTTTCTGCAGGAGAAGTATTCTCTACTGATGGAATAATTGATTCTGAGGACTTTGCTGACCACTTATTTAAAAATAATAAAGCACTATTGAACTAAAAAGTTGGATTTTTAGGTGGGTTTTATTAGATGTGGCAAGGGGGTAAGAAGCAAACTCTCTCAATACCTTGCCACTTAGTATTTAAATAATATTTAGGTTCAAAGGGAAAATCAATGCAAAGTTCAGATTGGGGTAGGGATAGATAAATTAGGAATATTAAGTTTCAGCCTATTGAAGCTCTCAAGGCTCACATCACTTAGATGGAACAGCCAATGGAAAGTCAGTTGCAGGTAGGATATGTTTGTGAGGCAACAATTTTATATACTTTACCCAATTGGTGGGTGAGAAAATAGTTCACCTTGCAGGTCCCCTTCAAACCCTATAACAGGGGACAGTCTCCGTAGTGTAGGTTGAACTGATTTAGTTATAAGATGGGGAGGGACCTTCAAATGACTCCCTTGATTCTGCTGACAATTTGGAGTAACCCTGCTACCCAAACTCATGCAATTTGCCCAAGAAGTATTGATAAAAGTATTACCCTGATTTGAGGGGTTCCACCGAGAATCAGCCAGGGTCTTTTGGACAATTTTATTGTTATTTCATCCCAAATTCTCTTCTCACAATATCAAACTTGCAATTGTCGGACATTACCTCCTTCAAGAGTGTTAGGGGGAATAAAGGCATAAGAACCAGACATGGAACCGGTTGATGGTAACTCCAGAAGCAAGGGACTTAGTGGAGTATTCATCCCCTCACTTATATGTGACTATGAACGGTCCCTCCCAGATAAAATCAAGCTTCTCAATCCTAAGAGTGATCCAAAATGTGGCAATACAGTACCAAGTCTGATACTTGGAAGGATGGAAGTGGGGCCCAGCTCTCATTAGAGCTTGACCTTCTTTAGTGACAGTCTTTGCCAATTTAGTTATAGTCTCAGAATATGATTGGATGATGTTCTGGGCTAACTTTTTCATAGCTTGTTCAGGGGCAGTCCTGTCAGAGAATATATCTTTGGTTAATAAAAACTGGCACCCTGGGTTCTCACCCATATAACACATGGAAAGGGGATATTTTAAGGATACTATGGTAACTAATGTGATAGGCCATGAGCATGCTGGATAAGTGAAGATCCCAGTGGAAAGGGTCTGAACTGGCCATTTTCCTAAGATATAAAGACCAGGGTTCCATTAATTCTTTCTATGGCACCATCTGCGGATGGGTTATAGGGGGCTGAGAAGAGTTGTTGTGTTCCCATGGATGTGGCAAGGAGCTTTACCATCTGGAAGTGAAGTTTTTCCCATTTTTACAAAAAAGGACCTGGGCAACCATTCCAAATAAAGCTATATTGATGCAAGAAGGTAGCCATGGCTTTGGCAGTCTGAGTGGGGAGAGCCACAACTTCAACCCATTTGGTGAAATGATCAATTCCAACCAAGATATAACAATTTACCCCAATAGTGTGAGGGAAAGGATCCACCACATCCAAACTTATGATGTGGAAGAGTCGTTGGGGCATCATAGGTTGGTACTGATAATGGGTCTTGAAGCTGGATTGTTTTTTAGGCCATAAAGGCATCCTGGATTTCAGCTATGGGTTTTATGATGCCCTCCCAGGAGTACCGCTCTTTTACCCACTCTTAGGTTTTGCATATTCTGCCATGCCCCAGGATAGTATGAGACTCTAAGATGACAGGGACACGCTCAGATGGCCGGAGATAGGGCAACCAATTCACTCCTACTTTCTTATATAACTTCCCACTCTCCACCTTTTTGTTGTGGGAGTGCTGTGCTAATATCTTCTGTACTGGTTCAAATTCATCAGCCCATGCATCAGGAGTCATTAAGAGGTCATGAAACCTCTCTACTTTTGTATTGTCAAGGTGAAGGACAGGTAGCTGCGTCAACCCATCAACATCCATATGGCACATTCCAGCTCAATGCTCAATGGTCATATTGTAGTGCTGGAACTTAAGAGCCCAGAGAGCCAACAGCCTAGTGGGATCTTTCATATCCTGTAACCACTTAAAAGAGGCGTAGCCAGTAACCACTTTAAATGAAGTCCCATAAAGAAAAGGGTTGTAGAATTTGACAGCGAGTAAGATGGCAAGGCACTCCTTTTCAGTGATGCTGTAGTTTCGCTCAGCTTTTGATAGCATTTTACTGAAATAAGATACAGGATTATCATCCCCATTTTCATCCAACTGAGCCAAGATAGCTCCAATGGCATAGTCAGTGATGTCAAGAGAGTGTCTGTAACTCTCTCGTTCCAGCAAGGTGGTGTGGGATGCAAACGCACACTGCTAGGGAACTAGCCATCAGAAGAATGGAAAACAAGGCACCATGAATGGTGCCAGTACATAAGGGACCCAAGGCAAGGGGTAGAGCACAATATACAGTATCAGGTAAGTGAGAAACAACAAAACTTGTGTGAACCCCAAAAGGGAGTCCATAATCAAGTGTAAATTGGTGCTAGGAGGTTTGGGTGCCTCGACCTGGAGGGGACCTGAGCGTCCCAAGGGAGCACCTGAAACTTTTGTTTTGTGATAGTATGTAGTAGCCAACATAGTTGGAGATCTCTCAAAGAGGTCTGCACCCAGGTTTGCCCAAGAAAACATAAATAAAACGTAATAAAAATGGTAAAGTTTATTTTTGAAAAGTTGACCAACAAGGAATGTTGGTCACAAAAAACCATATTTAAACATAGTTGGGGTAATTCTGGGTCTGTGGAAGCGCACAAGCATCGACGCTCCAATATGCAAATGCTTTCATCTGAATTGGTAGAATACACTGAAACTGTCTTCAATCAAGTAATCAATTGAAGTTATACTCTACCTAAATGCATTATTTTGTAACTGGAATGGGTTTTGAACCCCTGTTCATCAATCAACTGAATTAAACCATCTTTGTTTACTAAATAGCTCGTCCATCTTAACGCCTGGGCTGATATAAGGGGCTGGGCATTTTGCACCTCACTAGTACCAACCTGGGCATATTTGGCTTGTACCCAGCGTTGGTCTAAGGTGTGCTTGAGGTCAGGGAGGGCCTGAAGTTTCACCTTCTGGACCTCCTGCCGCCAAGCCTTATCATTGGGGTTGGTGCCTACTATCAAGTCATTCAACCATGACATTATCATCTCCTCCTTCTTGGGCTCCACCCCCCTCCAGGATTGTTCGCTAAGGAGAAGTTTATATGTGTGAGAGACAACTTCATAGCAGCAATGGCTGGCTTTGACTTTGATCCTTCAGCCTCAGAAAAACGATTATGGAATGCTTTGATCAGGTCTTGGGCATTCACACTGTTGAATTTTCAGTTTATTAAGGATGGCTGGTTCTTTTTATGCGGTAAGGTGGAGTTTTGAACATCTATTGTATGAAGACAACAGACCAGACGGTGACTATAGTTAAGATATAACTACTTGATAATTCTACTTGAAGTTGTATTCTTCTGTTATTACTTAGACGATGGCACGCTGCCCTGATCTTCCTGATCCCAAGTAAATCCTCAACTTAATACAACGTAAAGTGTTAATACTAAAAGCTTATTAAACTATAGAACTGTAGGAATATTGATGATTAATATTTGGTTATTATTAACTTGGGATAATTTATAGGGTTTGATGTTCACCACATCTTACCCATGACGCCTCAATTTCAATGGCACTTGGCCAGAGAAAGTAACGAGTTTGTTTGAGGGTCTACAATCCATTCAACTCAAGACATCCAAAACATCTCAGAGTCAGTCTCAAAATTGGAAATATACTCAAGACAGCATTTCTAACGCGTCTGCAAATAGCTGAACTGATACTCATCTCAAGCAATTGGCAGCAAATACCAAGGCGATTCATACCACCAATTAGTAATTAATTTGATCAAAAACTTGATTGACATTAAAAACTAATTTTGACATAGACCAAAAAGCCCACATACCTGGGTTATTTAGTTGGCTATTATTATAGGTCTGACTAAACCAATAAAGCCCCCATGCCTGTGTCATCATAGTCAAATATTATTAAGTGGAATCGCTAGGCCACAAATCCCAAGTTTGGATATACTTAGGATATTTTTGATTTATAATTACCAACGATTTATATCCAGTCAACCATTCAACACTTCCCCCTGCTTGACTGGATAAAAGCGGAGGTATTCGTTTTCTCTTGGTCATGACATTCAATTTTTTCTCTACCTTCAGAATAGGATGCTACATTAATAGCTGAATGCTACAGTTAGTTCATGCACTTTGCCTTAATTTCTTCTATGCCTGCTGAGGCTCTAGCAATCTTTGGTGAACTTGAACTAGCCCCCTTGGCTTCAATTTCACTCTTCTCCCCTCTTGAAGATGACTTTCCTTTTTTCAATGATAATGAGGCCACATTTTCAAATAAATATTTATATTTTACTTATTTCTTAACTTTTCTATATTCTTACTGTTTTATTATTATTAATATTATAATACATTATTTCTTATACCTTTCTCTTATTTTAATTTTTCTTTTTTTACTTATTATTATTATTATTATTATATTTTTTATGCTTTACAATATGGATAAAGTAACTTAGCATGTACTCAATTACAACCAAGCCACCTTGATCCTTTATGGTATATACATCTTCAGATGATTTCTTCAATACAATAAATGGACCTTTCCAAAGCAAGGCAAGATTATGCGTGCGGCCTGCGCTATGAGTATCACAATATACTAAGTCTCCCTCTTTAAATTTAGTCACTGCTAAAACTTTTCTTTCTCATTGCAATCACTTTTGCAACCTATTCAATTTAAGTCTGAATCTAGTTTGATAATCTCACAGAGGAGATTAGTCTGCGCCCATGTCAGGGAGCAGTTGGGCAAGTAAGTTAAGAGGAGCAGGTGGAAGGCCCGCGGCCTCAAATGTTCAAAAACGCCCTGGAGAAACCGGCGGAATAGACAAAAATTTTAAAAAACTGGCAGTCAATATTTCCCCGGAAATCCTCACATAGCAAGCATGATGTAACCAGTACATCAAAATGCCACACTCCCAGCCACTTTTGTCAGTGGAATACAGATTCCGCATGTTTCTGGACATCCAACAAATGGCCTTATGGGAAAAATTTTGTGAAGATGTGCACACCTTTTTCCTGACCGTGGTGTACATCACACCTCACTCCATGTCATGCAGTTGGCTAAACCTAGGTTTCAAAAACAAAGAGGCAGCAGATGAGGCTGCTGCAGTGCACGTAGTGGTTGACCTCCCCCAAAGGGCAATGGGTCATCAAAACCAAATGCACCAGATGGACAAAATCAAACCAAATTTTCCTCACATTTGACTTTTTGCCTACTACGGTAAAACGTGATATTTTGGAACAACACCTGAAAGATGGTCTCACCATATATGGCAAAATACAATCTTTCAAAATGCAACGCTTCACGCTGATGCCACACCTGTGCACTGGCAAAGCCATCGCAGTTCTGACCTCAACTGAGGAGATCATGAAGGACCTAACCCAGATCCCGCACTCCACTTTTATTGATATCACAGGGCATACCACCCACCCATTCTGGGTGACCATGGACAGCGCGCCCCCCATCTGAACCCACTGTGACACGTTTGTCCATAAGGTGCATGCATGCCCCATCAAGGAGGGCGTCACATTCCAAGAGCACCCCTTGGTGGCCATGGCCAGCGGAGAGGTGCACTATGAACCAACCGCAAGCACCAAAGAGGCTTTCCCATGGGGAGCACAAGGCTGCTACCTACTGGTAAAGCCTATCTCCCCGCAAGAGCAGAAGAAGGCCAAGCAGGCCCACAGGGCCACAGCCAAGGAAGCGGCCAAAGCCACCACTGCTATCCCACACTCCCAACGCCAGGAGGACATTGAAACCTTTGTGGTGGAAGCAACTTGGGAATCCATCAACCAATAAGATTGGGAAGACCATGCTGATTGGGCCAATCAATCTGAGGTTCCGATGGGGGACTCAATCTCACCCAATTGTTGCACCCAAGCTCCAGTCAAAACTGACTTGGGGCCCATTCCAACTGAAATTTTTTTTGACCCACTCAATGGTGCACCGAACTCATCCGCACTGCAAAAAATTTGTCTGACGTCGGGGAAACAAAAAGCAAAGGCTAAAGCCAACGCAACTCTTTCCAAAAAAATTAGCAAAAATCCTGATAGCATTGCTGCTAACACCCGTGCTGCTGTGAAGGCCCATGGGGATCTAGAGGGGGCTAGTGGGCCTGGGTGCCCACCCCCTCGCACCTAAGGTGCAATGGGGGAAACCTTCACTTTAGGGACGTTGAATATCGCCAGACTCAAGGCCTCCCCATCCCAGGCTAGGAAGCTGAGTTTTTACAACAAAATTTTCCTGTGGATATCCTGGCCATCCAGGAGTCCCACTGTCCATGAGGTTCCAAGGAAGCTTGGAAAACAATGCTCCTCCCATCCATATCCTTTTGGTCAGAGCACTGTGGGGTGCTAATTCAAAAAAATAATTTTTTCAAATTTTTATCATCAGAAACCTTCCTCAATGGCCGAGTCCTTGTTGTCACCTTCTCGTGGGCTGACGTGGTACATGCTATCATCAACATCTATGCCCCAAACGGTGCATGAGGGCATCAAGAATTTTTCTCATCAGTCAAAACCCTCCCGCTACCCCCAGACCCTTTCATAGTCAGTGATATGAACTGCTGGCTAAACACTCCAACGTACTGGTGGCCTTCCTCCTCCCACGCCCCCCAGGGCCACATTGAACTTCGCATTCTAAAGCCACCTTGGGTTAATGGATGCGCTGCCATGGCAAGCCCCACTGCTCGAGAACATGACGCGCCCCCATATCCACAACGGCCAATTAAGGTCCATGTCCTGCATTGACCTTATCCTTACGCTGGCGAAATTCCAACCCCACATATCCCAATTTAAAGCAACAAAAACAGAATTCTCTGACCATCGACTGGTCTCAATAACCTACCACCTACCTGTCACAGCTGCTAAGGCCCCACATTAGTGCAAAATACGCCCCTCTAAGCTCGCGTCACAAGGATTTTCCACGTGGGTGGAATCAGCAACTTTGGCAAAAGAGTCTGTTGCACCATTTTGCACGGACCCCATTTCCACATGGGCAACTTTAAAAGATTATACCATACACCACTCTCGCCACCCCTCCTCCAGACGCTCATGAGCCACATCAGCTGTCATTTCGCGCGCTCTGGCAGAGTTGTCACACCTGGAGTCCAATATCCCAGCTACAGGATACAGCTCTGCATGGGGCTGGAAGTGGGCGGAGGCAGCCGCCCACCTCAACGTGCTCAAAAGGCAACACAAACATTGGGTTTGTGTTCAGTACAGGGCCAAACGCATCACAAAAGGTGATAAGTGCACTGCACATTTTTTTAAAAAATTTCGCACCACTCCAGAGTGTGGCCTGCACACAGGTGCGAAGATCAGATGATTCCATTGTGGATATGCCAGCTGAAGTGGCAATTGAAACACAAAAGTATTACTCCAAGCTGTACCAATCCAATCCAATTCAGCCAGCTGAAGTGGCAGAATTTCTCGACTGAGCCCACATCTGCACCATTTTCTGATACCCAGAAATAATGAATTTGATTACTCCGAATGAATTATGGACAGCCATTCGCGGTGCACCAAACCGAAAATGCCCAGGCCCAGATGGCATTCCATATGAATTCTACAAAAAGTACTTCAAATATATATCCCCACTACTTCTGCCCTCACTTAACCAGAGCCTTTTGGAAACGCGCCTCCTGCCAGGAGGATAAGAGGCCTTCACTGTCACACTCTTCAAGAAAGGGGACAAGCTAGACTTAGCCAACTGGCGCCCCATTTCTTTAACTAACATGGATATAAAAATTTTAACCAAAATCATGGCTAACCATTTAGGTATTGTAGCATCTGCCACCATCTTCCCAGAACAATTAGGTTTCATACCCAGAAGGTCGATTTGGGACAATGTGCACTCTGTGGCCAATGCATGCCAGTCCACAGCCTCTGGGGCACTTGCATTCTTGGACCAACAAAAGGCCTATGATAGAGTAAACTGGGAATACCTCAGGGCCTTCCTCCATCAATTCTGCTTACGCCCTCGCTTCATCAACTGGGTGATGCTGCTCACGGAATCTGCAACAATGGCAGTACATGGCCCTGGCTTCCTAATGGAAGTAGTCCGCCCTCAAAGGGGATTGCGACAAGGGGACCCCCTTAGCCCACTCTTATACAACTTCAGCCTTGACCCACTACTTCGAAATGCAAATGCCCAACTCACTGGGGTCCATGTGCCAGGCCAAGCCCCAGTCAAGATGATGGCGTTTGCAGATGACTGTGTGGTTGGGGTGTCTAATAATAAGATGCACGCGCGCTTGAAGCTCTCATCCAGGAATATTCCCGGGTAAGTGATGCTGCACTGAATGCCTCCAAAACTGAAATCATACTCCTTGGTCAGTATCATAACTGCTGGGCCCCTGCAACCAGCGCTCAGCCCGGCCCATTTGCTCAAACACGCGCTCGTCCTCCCAGCTCACCCCACACCGCCCCACTTGTGCTTCCCTTCGTGCCACGCCCTACCATAGGGCTGGTCCGCCATCTGGGCGTGTGGGTGGAGGCAGGCGGATATGCATCAGCAGTAATGGAGAGTCATATTCTAGACAACGTGACGAAGCGCATCGCCTCCCTCAGAGCCCACCCTACTTCCCTTACTGGCAGGGTCGTTTTGGCCAACTCTATGCTCCTCTCTCAAAGTCTGGTTTGGAGCCCACGCCATCCCCTTCTCCCCATGCTTCTTCAAATCCTTGCATGCCCTGCTGCAAGGATGGCTATGGTCAGGTAGCCCTCCACCAGTACGGTTAGAGGTCATGTTTGGCCCTCATCATTATGGTGGCATGAGCCTGCTTGACTTCAGAGCCCATACGGCCAAGATCTTGGGTACCTGGATTGCGGCCATCACCGCCCCTATGCTCCCCTTCCAACGCTGGTCCCGCGCGGCCCGCTCCAACTTCTCCCACGCCTTGGGCCTCAACAATTCATCAAGCCCCCACTCCCTGATGAACTAGCTGGCTTCACACCCATCGGCCACAGGTCCTCATGGTACTAAAACCCACTACAAACAAATCCTCCTCTCCATGCGGAGTGCTGAGTGGAGAATATGTATTAGTGGACATACAACCCAAAGAGGCCGCCCCTCACCCCAGTTCACACAAGGGGTACAGGGGCTACCCATCCATGATGGCGTGATCCCCACACGGCCCCATGTCCTATCCAGGGTGGACTACCTGGACATGATGGACATCCCTTACTCCATTAAGACCCAAAAAACTATCTGGAAATACGCACACCATCCTCTGTTGCAGCCTCAAATATGTTCTCATGTGTGGCGCTGCCTGAGGCAGGTGTACTGTACAGCTGAGTGCTCTAATGCTTTACACTCATCCTGCGTCGTGTGTGGCCAGTATGGAACGCTGTTCCACCGACTGGAGAAGTGTCCTACCTCTAAAGTGATATGGCGCGAAGTCCAACGTCTGCTTGGCCAGGATCAAACACATCCCTTCAGCCTGTCAAGGGATATGTTTGCTTTATCAATGGCCTCCCCCTTCCACCCTCCCTCCGTGCTCTGGTGGTTGCAATAGCCAAGTGGACTATCCACACGATTTTCTTGGATGCCATCGCAGGCTCCACCCCCACCCTCCCAGAAGCTGTCCACAGATTCTGGTCTCATTTAGTGGACCACTTTCAGGTGTGGATGTTTGGATAGCTCCCACCACATCGCCGACAGCTGGTCTCCTCCTGGTTCCCAGTTTGGTTCATCAAATCAGACTTTTCCTCCACACGTGTTCAATTGTGGCTACGGCCCCTTCACACGTTCCTTCCCCTCCTCATAAGTGGCGTTCCCGCTGGCAACAAGAGATAGCATCGCTTCTCTGGGGTGCTTTCCATGTTACTTTGTTTTATCTCTTTTGGGTTGACATTCTGAAGTGTCCATCCCCTGGTCGGCCTTCCTCACAATAAAATTAAAATTTAAATTTAAATTTAGTCACTGCTGCTTGTTTAGTGTCATCATAGCTCTTTTGACTAGTTTTTTGAATAATCACATTTTGGTAATCTTCATATTGCAACCTGATTAATGTCTTCGCTAGCTGCTCAACATAATTATTTGGGCTAATTGCTTTGGTTGAACTGAGCACTGAATATAATAATGGAGGCAGAGATGGCTGTCTACCATACATAAGTCAAAACGCAAAGTGGTTGGTACTGCTGTGGTGTCCAATATTGTATGCAAACATGGTAGCACTAATAGAGGTAGCCCATTGCAAAGGCGCTAAGGCTGCGTTTTTGCATAAAATGCTGACTAGAGTGCCATTCACTTGCTCTACCATACAATGAGTCTCAGGACGGTATGGTGTTGATAACACTCCTTTGATAGACATCAACTCATTTAACCGTTGTACCATCTGAGCAGTAAAACCTGTGCCATTATCTGTCAAGATCTTCTGTGGGCATCCGTGCTTGTAAATTATATTATCCATAATGAACTTGGCAGTAGTTAAGGCCCCAACGTCTCGGATTGCTTTTGCTTCCACCCATTTCATTAGATGATCAATAGCAACAATTATGTATTTTTTACCTAGGCTGCTCACAGGCAAAGGGCCAACTACATCTATCGATACAGTATGCCAAGCCCAGTCAGGTTTGATTAAATGATACTTCACATCTGACTTCATAGGTTTTGTAATTTGGCAAGAATGACATTTGTCGAGTACATCTTGAATATTGAATTGCATTGAATCCCAGTAGTAATTTGACATAAATTAATTCTAGCATTTTGGTTAATCCTCCGTGCCCCACAGCCTTGTGTGCTTGTGTAATAATTTCCATTTGGTTGGAAGGTTTTGGGAAAATTTGATGCTGCCCATCGGGCCTGAGCTTGTATAAACTCCATTCTGATATTCAGTGTTGGTTAATGCTTTTTCACTTCAGTTGGCTCATCCTCATATTTCCGGTTAATCATCTTTTCATGAAGTTCATTAGCCAAACTGCTCAGGACAGCTACAATAGGAAGTCTTGATAATCCATCTGCATTTTTATGGGCCGCTCCAGCTCTATGAACAATTTCATAATCATATGCTTGTAATTTCAAAGCCCAGAGGGCTAAACGTCCTTCAGGTTCTTTTAAGGTTGTGGAGCCATCTTAATGAGCTGTGATCTGTTACTACTTGAAACTTGGTGCCATGAATGTAAACTTGAAATTGTTTACATGCGTAGATTACAGCTAAACACTCCTGTTTGGTCACTGTATGATTATGCTTATGCTTATTCAGCATCCTGCTGCAATAAGCGACTGGATGCTCCTCATCATCCTCCCCAATCTGAGATAGCACAACCCCAATCGCAGTCAATGAGGCGTCAGTTTGTATGATAAAAGGCCTACTGAAATATGGATATCAAAGGATAGGTGCGGAGCTCATTCTGGTTTTCAAAGCCCTAAAGGCCTGTTGGCATTCTTCTGCCCAGCAAAATTGAACTCCTCCTTGCAGCAAATGGAATAGGGGCTCAGCAATCCTTGCAAACCCTTCTACAAATCTTTGATAGTACCCTACCATGCCTAAGAACACTTGAACATCCCTCATACTTGTTGGAGGTTGCATTTTGTAACTGCCTCCACCTTTTGAGGTTGAGGCCACAAGCCTTTGGTGTCTATAACAAACCCAAGGTATTCCAATTGTTTTTTAAAGAATTGACACATTCTAGGTTTTA
This sequence comes from Massospora cicadina, assembly GCA_022478985.1. NCBI lineage: Eukaryota > Fungi > Entomophthoromycota > Entomophthoromycetes > Entomophthorales > Entomophthoraceae > Massospora > Massospora cicadina. The sequence goes on along the minus strand of JAKSZP010010905.1, from coordinate 62,787 downwards.
TCTTCAAATTAGCCTTCAACAGTCGTTCAAACACTTGTTCAAGGTGCTCCAAATGTTCAAAAAACGTTTGTGAAAAGACATTGATATCATCCAAATAAACCAGTATGTGGGATAATTTAAGATCCCTTAAAATTGTGTCCATCGCTTGTTGAAAAGTTGCTGGCACATTACACAGCCTCTGTTGCATGCGCGTCAGTTGAAATAGTCCTTGAGTAGCAATCATTGTGCACTTCTCCTGCTCCTCTTGAGGCAGTTCAATTTGCCGATATACTGAGATAAGGTCCATTGCAGTAAAGTATTTCGCCCCTCCCAGATGATCCAAAGCATCATCAATTCTAGGCAACGGATAGGAATCCTTTTTTGTAATGGCATTTAGGCGTCAATAATCAATCACAACTTGATTGCTTCCATCTTTTTTCTTTACAATTAAAACAAGGCTGGCCCTTTTTCTCTCTCATTGCAATCACTTTTGCAACATATTCAATTCAAGTCTGATTCTAGTTTGATAATCTCACAGAGAAGATTAGTCTGCGCCCATGTCAGGGAGCAGTTGGGCAAGTAAGGTAAGAGGAGCAGGTGGTAGGCCCGCGGCCTCAAACGTTCAAAAACGCCCCGGAGAAACTGGTGGAATAGAAAAAATTTAAAAAAAACTGACGGTCACTATTTCCCCAGAAATCCTCGCTTGGAAAGCATGATGCAACCAATACATCAACACGCCGCACTCTCAACCACTCTCATCGGTGGAATATGGAGTCCATGTGTTTCTGGACATCCAACAAACAGCTCTATGGGAAAATTTTGTGGGGATGTGCACACTTTTTTACTGACTGCAGTGTATATTGTACCTCACTCCATGTCATGCAGTTGGCTGGACCTCAGTTTCAAAAACAAGGAGGCAGCAGACGAAGCTGCTGCAGTGCACGTAGTGATCAACCTCCTTGAAGGGCAATTTGTCATTAAAACCAAATGCACCAGATGGACAAAATCAAACCAAATTTTCCTCACATTTGACTTTTTGCCTACTATGGTAAAATGTGCCATTTTTGGAGCAACACCTGAAAGATGGTCTCACCGTTTACAGCAAAATACAATCTTTCAAGATGCGATGCTTTATGCTGATGCCACACCTGTGCACCGGCAAAGACATTGCAGTTCTGACCCCAACCAAGGAGATTGTGAAGGACCTAACCCAGATCCCGCACTCCACATATATCATTATCAAAGGGCACACCACCCACCCTTTCCAGGTAACCGTGGACAGCGCGCCCCCCATCTGCACCCACTGTGATGCATTCAGCCATAAGGCACATGCATGCCCCACCAAGGAGGGCGTCACATTCCAAGAGCACCCCTCGATGGCCATGGCCAGCAGAGAGGCGCACTATGAACCAACCGCAAGCACTAAAGAGGCTTTCCCATGGGGAACACAAGGCTGCTACCAACTGGTAAAACCTATTTCCCTGAAAGAGTGGAAGAAGGCCAAGCAGGCCCGCAGGGCTGCAGCCAAGGAAGCGGCCAAAGTCACCACTGCTATCCCACACTACCAACGCTAGGAAGACATCGAAACCTTTGCAGTGGAAGCAACTTGGGAATCCATTAACCAATCAGATTGGGAAGCCCATGCCGATTGGGCCACCCAATCTGAAGATCTGATAGGCGACTCAACTTCACCTGATCTTTGCAACCAAACTCCAGTTGAAACTGACTTGGTCTCCAACCTAACTGAAAATTTTTTTTGACCCACTCGATGGTGCACTGAACTCATACGCACTGCAAAAAATTCATCTGACATCATGGAAACAAAAAGTGAAGGCAAAAGCCAACGCGAACCTTTCTGCTAAAATCAACAAAACTACCAATAGTGTTGCTGCAAACACCCGTGCTGCCATGAAGGCCCATGGGGGGAATAGAGGAAGCTAGTGGGCCCAGGTGCCCACCCCTTGCACCTAAGGTGTGATGGGGGAAACCTTCACTTTAAGGACATTGAATATCGCCAGACTCAAGGCCACACCATCACGGGCTAAAAACTGAGTTTTTTACAAAAAATTTACCCATGGATATCCTGGCCATCCAGGAGTCCCACTGTCTGCAAGGTTCTGAGGATGCTTGGAAAACCATGCTCCTCCCATCCCTATCCTTTAGGTCAGAGCACTGTGGGGTGCTAGTTCAGAAAAACAATTTTTTCAAAATTTTTTATCATCAGAATCCTTCCTCAATAGCTGAGTCCTCATTGTCACTTTCTCATGTGCTGACGTGGCACATGCTATCATCAACATCTATGCCCCAACCTGTGCACAAAAACGTCAGGAATTTTTCTCATTGGTCAAATCCCTCCTTTTACCCCCAGACCCTTTCGTAGTCAGCGATATGAACTGTTGGCTAAACACACCAACGGACTGTTGGCCCTCCTCCTCCCATGCCCCCCAGGGTCACGTAGAACTTCACGTTATAAAGGCCACCTTGGGTTAATGGATGCGCTGCCACGGTGAGCCTTGCTGCTCAAAAACATGATATGACCCCACATCCACAACGGCCAATTAAGGTCCATGACCCGCATAGACCTTATCCTTACGCTGGCGAAATTCCAACCCCACAATTCCCACTTCAAAACAACAAAAATCAAATTCTCGACCACCAGCTGGTCTCAATAACCTACCACCTACCTGTCACAGTGGCTAAGGCCCCACATTGGTGCAAACTCCGCCCTCCTGAACTTGCGTCACCAGGATTTTCCACTTGGGTGGAATCAGCAACTTTGGAAAAAGAGTTTGTTACACCATTTTGCGCGGACCCCATCTCCACATGGGCAGCCTTCAAAGAGGATACCATCCACCACTTTCGCCACCTCTCCTCCTGATGCTCATGAGCCACATCAGCTGTTATCTTGCGCGCTCTGGAAGAGTTGGCACACTTGGAGTCCAACATCCTAGCCACAGGATACAGCCCTGCATGGGGCCGGAAGTGGGCGGAGGCAGCCGCCCATCTCAACGCACTCAAAAAGCAACACAAACATTGGGTTTGTGTTCAGTACAGGGCCAAACGCATTACAGAGGGCGATAAGTGCACCGCATATTTTTTTAAGGTTTTTGCACCATGCCAGAGCGTGGCCTGCACACAGGTGCGAAGATCAGATGATTCCATTGCGGATATGCCAGCTGAAGTGGCAATTGAAATGCAAAAATATTACTCCGAGTTATACCAATCCAATCCAATTCAGCTGGCCAAAGTGGCGGAATTTCTCGATTGAACCCACATCTGCACCATTTCCCAATACCCGGAAATAATGAATTTGATTACTCTGAACGAATTATGGACAGCCATCCGCAGTGCACCAAACTGGAAATGCCCAGGCCCAGATGGCATTCCATATGAATTCTATAAAAGTACTTCAAATATATATCCCCACTACTGCTTGCCTCACTTAACCAGAGCCTTCTGGAAACGCTCTTCTACCAGGAGGACAAGAGGCCTTCACCGTCACACTCTTCAAGAAAGGGTACAAGCTAGACTTAGCCAACTGGCGCCCAAATTCTTTAACTAACACGGATACAAAAATTTTAACAAAAATCATGGCTAACCGTTTAGGGATTGTAGAATCTGCCACCATCTCCCCAGAACAATTTGGTTTCATACCCAGAAGGTCTATTTGGGACAACGTGCACTCTGTGGCTAACGCATGCCAGTCCACAGCCTCTGGGGCACTTGTATTCTTGGACTAACAGAAGGCCTATGATAGAGTAAACTGGGAATACCTCAGGGCCTTCCTCCATCAATTCTGCTTACGCCCTCGCTTCATCAACTGGGTGATGCTGCTCACGGAATCTGCAACAATGGCAGTACGTGGCCCTGGCTTCCTAACGGAAGTAGTCCACCCTCAAAGGAGCTTGCGACAAGGGGACCCCCTTAGCCCACTCTTATACAACTTCAGCCTTGACCCACTACTTCAAAACGTGAATGCCCAACTCACTGGGGTCCATGTGCCAGGCCAAGCCCCAGTCAATATGATGGCGTTTGCAGATGACTGTGTGGTTGGGGTGTCTAATAATAAAGATGCACGCGCACTTGAAGCTCTCATCCAGGAGTATTCCCGGGTAAGTAACTCTGCACTGAACGCTTCCAAAACTGAAATCATCCTCCTTGGTCAGTATCAAACCTGCTGGGCCCCAGCAACCAGTGCCTAGCCCAGCCCATCTGCTTGCACACATGCTCGCCCTCCCAGCTCATCCCACACCGCCCCACTGGTGCTCCCCTTCGTGCCACGCCCTACCATAGGGCCAGTCTGCCATCTGGGCGTGTGGGTGGAGGCAGGCGGGTATTCATCAGCAGTAATGGAGAGTCGTATTCTAGACAATGTGATGAAGCGCATCGCCTCCCTCAGAACCCACCCTACTTCCCTTACTGGCAGGGTTGTTTTAGCCAACTCTATGCTCCTCTCCAAAGTCTGGTTTGGAGCCCACGCCATCCCCTTCTCCCCAAGCTTTTTCAAATCCTTGTATGCCCTGCTGCAAGGATGGCTTTGGTCAGGCCGCCCACCACCAGTACGGCTAGAGGTCATGTTTGGCCCTCATCATCATGGTGGCATGGACCTGCTTGACTTCAAAGCTCATGCTGCCAAGATCCTGGGCACCTGGATTGCGACTGTCACCGCCCTATGCTCCCCTCCCAACACTGGCCCTGCGCGGCCTGCTCCAACTTCTCCCGCGCCTTGGGCCTCAACAATCCATCCGACCCTCACTCCCTGATGAAATACCTGGCTTCACACCCATCGGCCACAGGTTTTCACGGGACTAAAACCCACTACAAACGAATCCTCCTCTCCATGCGGAGCGCTGAGTGGAGAATTCATATTAGCAGACACACAGCCCAGAGAGGCCGACCCTCTCCTCAGTTCACACAAGAGGTACAGGGGCTACCCATCCATGATGGCGTGATCCCCACACGGCCTCATGTCCTATCCAGGGTGGACTACCTGGACATGATGGACATCCCTTACTCCATTAAGACCCAAAAAACTATCCGGAAATACGCACACCATCCTCTGTTGCAGCCTCAAATCTGTTCCCATGTGTGGCGCTGCCTGAGGCGGGTGTACTGTACAGCTGAGTGCTCTAATGCTTTACACTCATCCTGAATCGTGTGTGGCCAGTATGGAACGCTGTTCCACCGACTGGAGAAGTGTCCTACCTCTAAAGTTATATGGCGCGAAGTTCAACGTCTGCTTTTCCAGGCTCAGGCACATCCCTTCAGTCTGTCAAGAGATATGTTTGCTTTATCAATGGCCTCCCCCTTCCACCCTCCCTCCATGCTCTGGTGGTTGCAATCGCCATGTGGACTATCCACACGATTTTCTTGGATGCCATCGCAGGCTCCACCCCCACCCTCCCAGAAGCTGTCCACAGATTTTGGTCTCATTTGGTGGACCACTTTCAGGCGTGGATATTTGGATACCTCCCACCGCGTCGCCAACAGCTGGCCTCCTCCTGGTTCCCAGTTTGGCTCATCAAATCAGACCTTTTCCTCTACACATGTTCAATTGTGACTGCGGCCCCTTCACACGTTCCCTCCCACTCCCCATAGTGGCGTTCCCGCTGGCAATAAGAGATAGCATCGCTTCTCTGGGGTGCCTTCCCTGTTACTAAGTTTTGTTTCTTTTGGGTCATATTTGGAAGTGTCCATCCCATGGTCAGCCTTCCTCGCAATAAATTTAAAATTTAAAACAGGGCTGGCCCAGGGGCTTTTGGATGGAACTATCATTCCGCTTTTTAGCAATTTTTCTAGCTCCTCTCTGACTATTTCATCGCTAGCCCTGGAGCGCCAAATTGGCCTCATTCTAATAGGTGCATGGTCCCTAGTGTCAACAAAATGCTGGACTCCTTTTGCACAACCTAAATCTTGATCATCTTTAGCAAAAATTTTGGAATATCATTCAAACAACTTTAGTGCTTCATCCTTCTGTTGTTCTGATAATCTGCTAAACAATTCTTGAGGGATTACAGTATGTGCCCCAAGGGTTTCATTTGGTAAGCCTAGATCAGATAAATCGCCAAACTTGATGGCTGATTTTAATTTGTCCCTTGGAAACAGATGCATAAATGCAACCAATTGATGTTTCTTGATCTTAATAGTTTGGCTGATCAAATCTGCTAATAGGACATCAATTTCCCCATGCCCTGGTATAAGTATTCCAGGTGCCACATAAGGTTCCATACAAGAACAATACCACGGGGACATAACCTCACCATATAGTCCTTCTGGAATATCCAGCGTGGTCCCAGTCTTCATAACCAGTTGATGGCATGGAGCTATTATTGCATCCTTATTAACACATAGGGGTATTCCTCAATTTTTGTTTATAGCGGTCAGCATGGAACAGCTTCTTTTTCCCCGCTGAATATATCCTATTGGTATTATTCCTTTGACATAAGATATATTAATAAAGTTTTGACAACGGCTTGTGGGCTTCGTATTGTCATGAGAGTAATAAATCAGAAGCGATTGGCCTAATATTGTTAAGAGATTTTCTTTAAAACTGCATGAGATCCCATAGGTCCTTAAAAAACTTGTTCCAATTAAGATGTCATAATTGGTGTTTGGAAGCACTATTGCAGGTGCTGCTACTACTAAAGCTCCAAATCACAGCGGCAAGGCGCTGTAAGCTCCTTCACTCTTAGTGCTGTTGAGGCCTGCGGTTCCATATTCCCAATGATGGTCAATGTCCGGCACAATTTTCAGTTTCTTCACCAACTTTATGGAAACAATGTTTACAGGTGCTCCGCTATCAACAATAGCAACAACTTTGATCTTGTTGACCAGAATATCCACATAAGTGCACTCAGAGTAGTAGGAATTGATATATTTACTAAGTGAAAATGTGAAGAATCCAGCGAATTAATAGTGTTCTTCAGAGTATTTCCAATACTAGGACATTCATGGATAAATTTGTCAATTGGCATTGCTATATTGACCCCTTTCAGACTTGGGGTATCAGATGCATTGCTTGCACCTTCTGCTAGAATATTTTCAATTATTTGTTGCACATATGGTTTAGATACTACTTCAGAGGCCTCAGGTATGACAACCTTACTCTGAGAGCGAGTTACCGCATGTACATCTGTAGAATCTTCATTAAGTACTAGAATGGAATTTGTTTCATCATTAAGCAAGGCCCTGTGGTCTGCGTTTTCTTGTCGATCAGGTGGGACTGGTTTTTCTGGAACAATAGAGCGTCCCACATCTATTGTGCTTGTTCTTTTCCCTTCTCCTGTACATTATCAGGAAGGACTACATTGACGTTGCGCTGATGGCATCAAGAGGCAAAGTGCTCTTTACAGTTGCATTTATAGCAGGTAATATCATTCATTGAGCGTGTGGGCTTTGTATCTGAGTTCCACTCAGTTTTCACAAGCGAATCATTTTCAATCTTCTTATTGACTTCAATGGGTTTCACAACAGAGGCAGGTCCTGATTTGTACCCAGTATTAGGAGGGACGTAATTCTGTGAACATCTGTGAAGATAGTCAACTAGTTCAGATGTTGTAAGATTTTGTACAAAGGCAGGCATTAAAACATTTGACAAATTTTGGTAAGGTTGTACTGCATGTTCTAATGCAATCACAGCGTCAAAATTGACCATAGCTTTGGCACCTAGGAGAGCTTGCACTTTGCAATAGAATCGATCTGTGAATTTGTCATTGGCTTCATCTTTTTTGAATTGAATATTCATAAATTTAGATTTTCTGGTCGACATCCATTCTGGACCTCCAAATTTGTAAAGCACAACCTCTTTGACTTCAGTGTAAGTTGTGTTTTCATTGATATGGGGCATAATCAACTCAATGCTCCACTGATCCATGCAGTTAATCATAGCTGCTTTGTTGCGGTCGCTGGCCCCATACATATCCAATTCAAAATGTTTGACAAATGTGGTGATACTTCCATTCTTGTCAAATGTAGGCTGGTTCGCTGATTTGTAATTATCACTTTCCCACTCAGGGTTATCAGAATTGCTTTTTTGATGGCTTGGGCCAGATGCACTAGGGCGTTGAGGAACTGCATCATGACTAGAGGAACTTGTGTTGGCCAAAGCAACCATTCTACAAGGCAGTTCACAACGTGGCTCATATTCAATTTCATAATGTTCATATTCATCACTATCCGTATTTTTGCTTTGAAAATGCTGGCTTTGACAATCCTTCAACACTGTAATTTTCTCATTTAAATTGGTCATTTGCAATTGAAGTTCAGAAATGACTTGATCTTTTTCTATAATTTTCTTTTTTAACTCATTCACTTATTTATTTAAATCATTTTTTACCTTATTAATAAAAGTAACTTCCTCAGTAAGATTATCAATTTGATGACTCATTATGTCCGCTGAGTCTTGAAATTTTGTAAATTCGTTCTTGAAAATTGATATAGCCAGGGGTTGCTCCCCTGCTCTGCATGGTAACCATCTGCATTCCCAGCCATGAGCTCCACTTGTTGAATTTTTGGTCTAAAAGGGATGGCTGGTTCTTTTTATGCGGTAAGGTGGAGTTTTGAACATCTATTGTATAAAGATAACAGACCAGACGGTGACTATAGTTAAGATATAACTCCTTGGTAATTCTACTTGAAGTTGTATTCTTCTGTCATTACTTAGACAATGGCACGCTGCCCTGAACTTCCTGATCCCAAGTAAATCCTCAACTTAATACAACGTAAAGTATTATTACTAAAAGCTTATTAAACTATAGAACTGTAGGAATATTGATGATTGATATTTGATTATAATTAACTTGTGATAATTTATATGGTTTGATGTTCACCACATCTTACCCATGACGCCTCAATTTTAATGGCACTTGGCCAGAGAAAGTAACGAGTTTGTTTGAGGGTCTACAATCCATTCAACTCAAGACATCCAAAACATCTCATAGTCAGTCTCAAACTTGGAAATATACTCAAGACAGCGTTTCTAACGCGTCTGCAAATAGCTGAACTGATACTTATCTCAAGCAATTGGCAACAAATACCAAGGTGATTCATACCACCAATTAGTAATTAATTCAATCAAAAACTTGATTGTCATTAAAAAATAATTTTGAAATAGACCCAAAAAGCCCACGTGCCCAGGTTATTTAGTCAGCTATTATTATAGGTACGACTAAACCAATAAAACCCCCATGCCCATGTCATCATAGTCAAATTTTATTAAGTGGAATCGCTAGGCCACAAATCCCAAGTTTGGATATACTTAGGTTATTTTTAAATTATAAAAACTAACAATTTATATCCAGTCAACCATTCAACGCACACAGTCACGTGCTGGCACCCAACTGTTTTCTGCAGCGTCAAAACCCTTCCTGGATACCAGGTACTCAAGTCTTCTTTTAACATGGTGGGAGGCTACTATTTCCTCCACTTCCCACTCTGGCGCCCCATCCATGAGATAAGCTTCAGGAGTCTCTGGTGGGGGGCCTTCAATAACATCAATTTGCTCTCATGAAAATCAGAGAAGATCCAAAATGAAGGGGAAGATCCAGCTGGTATGAGGCATGGCCCACCTTTCTAACAACGCGGTAGGGGCCAATCCTCTTTGGTCCCAGCTTCTTGCATGGCTGCTTGATAGGGATGTTACAAGCATCAAGCATCACGAGATCCCCTTCCTTGTACACAGGACCCACTCAGCGCTTCCCATCAGCATTCTCCTTATACACTTGCATTGCCACCTCCAAGCTTGTGGATACCCCCTGGTGAACCTTCTTGATTGTATTGGCAAAGTCCACCACCGTTTCAACCTTAGACCCACAGATGGGCTCCATGTTAAAGGTGGGGTTAAAGCCATGGCTGGAAAAAAGGGGAACAACCAATTGAAGAATGAAACGTGTTGTTGTAAATAAATTGGGCCCTAGGAAGGTGAGAAGCCCAATCTGAATGATCCGCAGTGGTGTAACACTGCAGGAACTGCTCCAAGCACTGGTTCACTTGTTCAGTCTGCCCATCTGATTGAGGGTGAAGGCAGTAAAATTGCAGGGGCGAATCTGAAGAGTCTTACACAACTATTCCCAAAAGATGGAGGTAAATTGTGGATCCTGGTCACTGATAATCTCTTGGGGAGCCCCATAAAGCGCAAATACATGCTTGACGAAGAGCCTTTCCATCTCAGCTGTGGTTATTGTAGTTTGCAAGGAATGAAGTGGGCAAACTTTATAAAACGGCCCACCACCACCATGATGTCATCATAACCATCAGAGACAGGTAATTCCACAATGAAATCCACCAATAGGGAAATACAGGCCCTTTGGCCTTCTAGACTGGTACCAACAACCCTGCTAAAGGTTGACGATTTGGTTTCATTTGATTTCAGATCAAGCACTCTATACAATACCGTCCCACCTGAGCAGGTAAGCCCTTCCAATTGTAGGTGCGACGTATCAACTCTAAGGTCTTTGATTTCCCAGGATGACCAACGGTGAGTCCATCATGATGGTACCAGATGATTTCCAGGCGCAGTGGTCACCAGGAACCCATAGGCGCCTCTGAAACCACACTATCTCATCTTTTACGTGATATCCCCTTGATAAATCCTCCTGATTCAGAGCGCTCTTCACGAGAACCATAGTATATTTAGCTGATAACGGCTGAGAAAGAACTACATTTCTGAACATACTGTATTTCTGTAAGTCCCAGTGAACGTCCTCTGGGCATCAATCGGGCCATCTTTCTGTTCCCAAGCAAGAAGGTACTGAAGAGGATGGCCATACCCCTTTTACTCAGGGCAATATCGCTCACATGTTAGATGAGCGCTGGGTAATAGCCCTTCCGCTTCAGATCCCACTTCCAGTACCTGCACTCTCCTCAGCAGAACTGTTACAAGAAATCAGTAAAATCTGCGCTGAGATCGCTGAAATGGAATTGATCGCAACTAATTTGAGTGGCAATCAGCCTGATGCTCAGATTTCAAATGGTCAAAAAGGTATGAAGACCAAGCTATCAGCCAGAATGCCCAATGGTTGCAATTCAGTTTACACGATGAACAAAAAAATCCCCCTCCCAAATCTGTCGGGCATCATCCCCAATGGGCATATTCCTGCCAGCAAATTGGGCGTTGCGCCTGATGCAATGCCACCAATCGCAACTAGGCCCGCTGCCAAATTTTGTGATGTCAGTCCCCAGGAAACTAACCTGCCCATTCCAAAATAGTTCACCGCTTAGGTCAAACTGACTGCAACTTAGCCTGCCACCAAATTTAGCGATGTTAGTCCCCAGGGAACTAACCTGCCATTTCCAAATAGTTCACCGCTTAAGTCGAACTGACTGCAACTTGGACCGCCACCAAATTTTGCAATGTCGGTCCCAGGGAACTAACCCACCCATTCCCAAATAGTTCACCGCTTAGGTTGAACTGACCGCAACTCGGCCTGCCACCAAATTTTGCAATGTCAGTTCCCAGGGAACTAACCCGTCCATTTCCTAAATAATTCGCCACTTAGGTCAAACTTGTGGAACCCGATCCTAGCTTGTTTTCCCTCAAAATTGATGACTACTTAATTCAGGCGCATCACACTGAGAAAATCGTTGGTCGATTCTCCTTCCTTAGATTTTCCAATAAAAAACAACTTCCCCCAAAATCTCATTTTTATATGCTGAAAATTAAACTCCCTTCCAGTTCCATATTCGTTGTACCAGTAGCAGTGCCTCTGGCATTCTGGTTTGCCACTTGGATGTTCTGGCATATGGGCTGGCAGGCCAGTCTAATTCTTACTTGCTGTCCGCCTGACAAATTCTCTGCATTTTCCAGAGGTGCAAGTGCTGGCGTGTTGATCATGGAATCAGGAAATTGAGACAAAATTTTACCCAGTGGAATCATCAACAGGGTGTTATGAACTTCTACCTCCTTCAGATTGGGAGCCATAACAGGGTTGTGGCTCAAAGCATCCTCCAAACCATTCTCCTTGCCCTTGGTGAACTCATACAAAAATGCAAATTGGGCAAGGGTCTCATACCAATGGGTCTTCCGTGGGGTTAGGACATGAGGAGCATGGTAGTACAGCAAGGCACGGTGATCTGTATGTACATGGAAAGGTTGGGAGGAGCCATGCAAGTGGTGACGCCAATAAGCCAGCGCCTCCAACACTGCTAGTAACTCCTTGTCATAAACGGCGAAATTCAACTAAGGCAGAGACTTCTTTAGAAAAATATCCCACTGGATGCTCAGTCCCATCTTCGCCTACTTGTAACAAGGCAGCTGCTATGGTGAAGTTGGAGGCATCAGTTGACAAAATGTACTCTTTTGCAGAGTCGAAATGGCGAAGGATGGACGTGGACAACAGCATGTAATTCACTGCTTGGAAAGCATCCTCCAAAACGGGGGACCACTGAAACACCTTTGCACCGCTAGCCTTATATAAGGGCGCTGCCACCTTGGAAAGATTGTGTGAACTTCTTGAGGAACGTACACGTCCCCAAAAACTTCTCAATTCCTTTACTGACGTGGGGGTGGGCCACTCATGAATCAGCTTCTCCTTGTCTGGAGTTATCATATGTCCTTGGTCAAACACGACGTTGCCCAGAAAAGTGACCTGGGACTTGAAAAATTACATTAACTGATTTTTAGCATAAGGCGGGCGGCCATCAAACTCTCCACCACTTGACAAAGGTGTACTGCATGGGGCTCCTGATCTGGGAAAAATATCAGGATATCATCCATGTAGGCAACCGCGCATACCTCCAACAAGTCTCCCAACGCAGCATCAATGCAGCGTTGAAAGATGGCAGCGGCATTCTTAAGCCCAAAGGGCATGACCCAAAAATTGGAAAATTTCTTTTCTGGTGCAGAATGCGGTCAACCACTCATGTTCTTCTTTATCCGGATCTGATTTAATGAATTGAGGCAATCCAGCTAGGAAAATACCTTCGCCTTCTCCACATAGCGCGCAATCTGTGAATCCAAAGGGCTGGGATGGAGGTCTGGTACAGTAACGTTGTTGAGGTTCCCATAGTCTATGTACGGGCATAGAGTACCATCAGCCTTATCAACAAAGAGAAGGGGGAGCAAACAGGAGAGGTCCGCTGAAAAATCGCGCCGTTGGCTAACTTTCTTCACCCACACATCTAACGCTTCTTCCTCCCTGATGGTCAAGGGGTAAATGGGAGAAGAAATATGAACCAGATCCACTATGAGTTTGAAGTCACAGTCATATTCAGAATGATCAGGTAGTGCATCAGCTGAAGCTGCATCAAATGAAGATTATAACCCCTCCAAACAGGAAGGTAAGGGAACCTCCACAGAGGGATTCAGAAAAGGGGCAAGATTAAGAGTGTGAACATTGGGTCAGTGAGGTAATTTGCCCTGAATGTGGGCATCAGCCAAAGGAACAACAAGTGTGCGACCATTCTTTACTGTTAGGGATAAGGTATTCTCTTTCAAGTTGGTTCTAACGCCAAACTTCCGCCACCACTCCACACCCAAAATGATAGGGTACAGGAGGTTTTTGATAGCTTGGAAGTGATCGGACAAGTGGTATTTGCCAACCTGATAGTCCACCATCCCAACGATCTTCAGAGTGGGAATACCTTGGGACGCCCCTCCCATAACCATACCACCAGGAAAGTAATACATCCCAAGATAGTCAGCTAGGCTCAGGTCCATAAGGTTTCACATGGCTCCAGTAACCACCATAATAGTAATGCTGAATTTCCCTAAAGGGGAGAAAAGGATAGCAGTCAGTAGAAAATACCCAGAATGGTTTTTATTTAAAGCTGAAAACGCCAGTAAATTACCACCAAACTCTTCATTTGGCGGTAACATGTCACCCTGGTGTGATTTTGAATCGAAGAATGGAGAGGGATACTTGGCCACTCTTACTTCTGAGGCCACATATTCCACCATATCTTCAGCGGGGGCATAAACGTTCTCATATTGTAAGTTCAGTTCCTTTTCAACTTCCTGAGTGCTGCAAATCGTGGAAGAAAAAACGGGGATGTTCTGGGATGATTTGGTACACAGGAATAATTTCCTTCTCTGATCCATGAGAGAGCAAATATGGTTCAGAGGTATACATAGTGTTTTTGTTATAAAACGCGTTTTTAGATGTAAAAACCCTATTTCCATAACAGCAACGGAATGCCCAACGTTATCCAAGGCCAACACCCCCAGAGCCATCTGCGCTGATTCTGCTAGCATTATCTGAACATGCTGTCAAATTAAACCCTGTTTAGTGAACTTGAAATTGGTAATTTTGGCGGGAAGTCAGGGAATCATGACTTCCAAACCTTGAAAACTCCATATTCACCAGGTACGAGCACAAAGGGTGGGTACTTTACAGTTGGAGGCAACTATAATAATGCTGAGTTGCTCCAACGTTCAGGAAAAGGAGAAAACAGCAGTGTGACTGACCACAGCTGAGGCTCTCAGCTGGCGCCCACTGTTTACACTTCAGAAAAGTCCCACACAGAAAAAAGTTTGTGCATATAATTTTGAATGGTTGGTCAACTAATGTAAGGAGAGTGTATATAAATCTCCTGTTTTCAGCGTGGTGGTGATTGGGGCACAGAGCCAACACATGGAAACTAGCCGTTAGAACCAAAATTACTAGAGCCCAGCAGAGGATTCTGGAGCAATAATAACTTAAAGGGAAAAGTGCAATCGTTATAAAAATACCACACCAAAAATGACGCAGTGCAAACAGGGGAAAGGGGTAAACGTCCCAGGTTGGATGGAACCTGGGCGAACCAATGGTGCACTAGAGCTAACCAGATTGTGAGTAGAATGGTATGGTATATGTAGCACGAGACCTCCTCAAAGAGGTCCACACACAGGATTGTTTGAAAAAACATAAGTAAAATGGGCAAAAATGGGAAGGTTTTATTAGAAAAGTCGATTAACAAGGAGTGTTGGTCAGGTGAAACAGAATTATACTATGTCAGGGAAATATGGTGTTCGCTAAGTGGGCTAAGCACTGACCCACCAATAAGCAAACACTACCGTCCAAATTGGTAGAATATGCTGAAACTGACTTCACTCGAGTAATCAATTGAAGTTGGATCTGACCTGAACGCATCATTTCATAATTGGAATGGGTTTTGAACCTCTGTTCCTCAATTAACTGAATGGTGCCATTAGTGTTAAGTGAATATACCGTTCATTTTAACGCCTGGGCTGACAAAGGGGATGGGCATTTGGCTCTTCACTAATACCAACCTGAGCATATTTCGCTTGTACCCAGCGTTGGTCTAGTGTGTGCCTGAGGTCAGGGAGGGCCTGAAGCTTCACCTCTTCTGGGCCTCCTGTCGCCCAGCCTTATCCTTAGGGTCAGTACCCACTATGATGTCATTTAACCATGACAACTCAGGGCTAGACCCCTGTTCAGCTTCAAATTCAGCAGAACTAAGGTATAAAAGGACAAAACTTCTTCATTTTGAGAGACGCACGTGACTTTTTGGCTTCCATATTTATAGGGTCTGATCTGGGTGAAACCATGATGGCCAAATCACCTTGCCCCTTCCAGGTTGGGGCGAGGAAACCACCCCAAAGGGCTTCAATGAGATGATAAAAGTCAGAAGGGGGCGACTGACAAATTGGAGAGTTTTGCACGGATAGGTCCAAGGTAGATCAGAAAAATGACGTTTTAACTACGTCAGGCAATGGTAAAGCCTGAACTTTTTTATAGAATTCATTTAAATATACTTTCACCAGCTGACATGCTTGACGCAGCAAAAAGAATTCATAGAAGTAATGGATGGATGTTCCGTCAGGACGACTTTGCTCCAAGACACACTACAAGCCCTCCACTGATCGCCACAAGAGCAGATGCGCGCGGAACACCGCAAAAACTCAGTCAGCCACATCTGTAGACAGCTGATACAACAAATACACTCCCCATGAAGGCGGATTTTAACCAGATGAATTGTTATTTCTAAAGAAGCTTTCAGCTCAAGGGAAGCCAAGGCCTGTTGAAGTTCTGAGTAAATCTTAAGAAAAGGTGGGGAATTGTGACAAAAGGATCACAAAAAGTCCAAGACCACCAGGTACAAGCAGGATAGGGTGGGCACTTCCCAGTTGGTAGTTACAAGAATAACGCTGAGACGCACCAAAACAAAACCAAGCAAAAGACTGTGGTGAGCACTTTTTATGGCGGTGACAAATGGCCAGCGCACCCAGTTTATACATAAAGGAAGTCCCACATGGATAGTTTAGATGCTCGTATAATAAAATGGTTGCTCAACTAGTGTCAAGTGAGTGTCTGTAACTCTTGTTCCCAGAAAGGTGGCGTAGGATGCAAACCCATACTGCTAGGGAACTAGCCGTCAGAAGAATGGGAAACAAGGCACCACGAATGTTGCCAGTACAGAAGGAACCCAAGGCAAGGATGTAGAGCATGGTATACAGTATCAGGTAAGTGAGAAACAACAAAACTTGTGTGGACCCCAAAAGGGAGTCCATAATCAAGTGTAAATTGGTGCTAGGAGGCTTGGGTGCCTCGATCTGGAGGGGACCTGAGAGTCCAAAGGGGAGCACCTGAAACTTTTGTTATTTGTGATAGTATGTAGTGGCCAACATAGTTGGAGACCTCCTCAAAGAGGTCTGCACCCAGGTTCGCCCAAGGAAACATAAATAAAACGTAATAAAAATTTGAAAGTTTATTTGTGAAAAGTCGACCAACAAGGAATTTTGGTCACAAAAACCAAATATAAACATATTCAGGGTAATTCTGGGTCTGTGGAAGCGGCACAAGCCTTGACGCTCCAATAGGCAAATGCTTTCATCTGAATTGGTAGAATACACTGAAACTGTCTTCACTTGAGTAATCAATTTTAAGTTGTACTCTACCCAAATGCATTATTTTGTAACTGAGATGGGTTTTGAACCCTTGTTAATCAATCAGCTGAATTGAACCATCTTCATTTATTAAATACCTCGTCCATTTAACGCTTGGGCTGATACAAGGGGCTGGGCGTTTTACACCTCACTAGTACCAACCTGGGCATATTTGGCTTGTACCCAGCGTTGGTCTAAGGTGTGCTTGAGGTCAGGGAGGGCCTGATGTTTCACTTTCTGGACCTCCTGCCGCCCAGCCTTATCCTTGGGGTTTAGCCTACTATTAAGTCATTCAAACATGACAAGAGGCATCCGTGAACAACATGAAAGGCTTGCCATAATCAGGGTGATGGAGTATTGGCCTTTTTTGCAATAGTGCCTGCAGTGTCTCAAATGCGCCCTTTTGTTCAGCACCCCAATGGAATGGGGTGTTCTTAGCCAGGAGGAGGACAATTGGCTCACTTAGAACTGGGCAAATTTTGGGATAAATTGATGGCAGTACCTCATCATGCCTAAGAATAATTGGATATCACAAAGGGTTTTGGGCGCTGGCCTCTTGAATATCGCTTCAATTTTAACTTGTAGAGGTTGTATACCATCGTGTGAGATGGCGTGCCTGAGAAAATCCAGCTTTTATAAAAAATACACTTTGAGGGCTTTAGTTTGATGTTAGATTCCCGCAAGCGTTAAAACACCTCCTTTAGGTGCAAGAGATGATTGATGAACGTCTTGGAGAAAGCTGTGATGTCATCAAGTTAGACAATCATAAAGATCAGCTTAAGGTCCTGGAGGTTGGGATCAATAGACCGCTGAAAAATTGCAGGCGCATTACACAACCCCTGAGGTAGCCAAGTGGGGTGGAACAAACCCTCACTGTAGATAGGGTGCAATTAACCTGATCCTGTGAAGAAAGGTCCATCTGCTAGTACCAGATAGCAAGTTCATGGCGGGGAAGAATTTAGACCCAGAGAGTTGGGCCAGAGTGTCATCGTTGCAGGGGATATGGTAACTATCCTTATTGGTGAGGTTGTTCAGTTGCAGTAGTCCATCACTACCCAAGGACCTCCATTTTTTTACCAATAGGAGAGGGGATGACTGAGGGCTTTGGGAAGGCGCTAGCAACCCAGCGTCCAGCAGATGTATAAGTTCTGTCCGCATCTGTAGCACCTCAACTTTTGATTTTCGATAGGGTTTGGAGCAGATGGGTTGATCCTCTGTTATGTTTACATGACCTGATAGAAGGCGCCAACATCAAGGACAAAGCTGGGTGGCAGGAGGTCCAGAAGGTTAAACTTCAGGCCCTTCCTGATCTCAAGCACACCTTAAACCAACGCTGGGTTCAGGCCAGGTATGCCAAGGTTGGTACAAGTGAGGTGTAAAATGACCACCCCCTTTGTTATAATTTCAGATGTTATCATTAGGATCTGCCATATTGTTCATACAGGTTGAACCCACTGAACAACAGACAGATGATGTGGGGATTATCGGTCCTTTGAATGCATTTTAAAATATACTAAAAATAGAAGCAATTTCCCCAACAACTCTTTATTTACATTTTAATAATTACAGAGACCTTTTGCTATTCCATTCTCTCTCTACTAATAACAACCTAACCTTCTTATTCACCATCTTGTTTATATACAGCGGTTTTGGATGATACCACTCTCATAGCTTAGACTATTCTATTCCACTGGTTCTCCTCAGTTTTGACTTGTTATTCTTTAGCTCTCTATCACCCTAATTGGAGGCGATCTAATTTGTTTTCGTCAAATGTCAACATCACTTTATTGCCTTATTGCCTTATTTAGAGGCTATCCAATAATAACCCATTATATCCCAATATCACCTCATCTTGAGGCACTCAAATAATCATAACTGATCATGTTTGGCAGAATCTGTTCCAATCTGCCCTAGCTTTTTCAATATTATCATCCATTAATATCGGAATTATGACATTACCCCCTCATTGACTGGAAAATAAGGCTCATATTGCTTATATGGTCAGAGGAACTTCACATGCGCTTGGTTAATTATCTGACCAATTGCGGGGTCCTTGATGGTATAAGTGTTGACCCCAGTTTTCTCTATAGCTTTGAACGGACCAATCCAAATACTAGACAGCTTGTGTTTCCACCCAAACCCATGTTGGTCATGGAAGAGAACCATGTCACCCTCTTTGAACTGCGCCAACCCACTATGATGTACCTGATCAGCAGTCTGATTTTTGATCTTTTTTGTAAATCTAAAGGAATATGCTTTAGTTTGCAATTTGATCAAAGTGTTCACAAGGTTAGTCAAATAGCGGTGGGGTTCCATTCCACAAGTGTCTTCTACAAACAAATAAATTAATGCCAGAAGAGCTGGGTGTTGTCCATATAGTAGTTGGAAGGGGCTCTTCCCCTTGGAAGAATGGTAACTAATATTATAGGCAAACACGGCAGTGGAAAGGAGGGAGCTCCAATCAGAAGGTCAATCCATTAATAATTTTTGTAGATTGTTCACCAAAGTCCCATTCACCAATTCAACCATTCCATTGGACTTGGGGTGATATGGAGTCATCAGAACTCTATGGATAATCATAAGCTTGTTCAGTTTGGGGAGGATGTGCGAGGTGAAGTTGGTTCCATTGTCAGTGAGAATGAACTGAGGGCAGCCATGTCGCTGAATAATACATTCCATTACAAACTTGGCCACTGTGACTGCCCCAAAATCCTGTGCCACCCGCGCTTTAACCCACTGGGTCAAGTGATCAATAGCCACCAGAATGTACTTACACCGATTAGTTCCTGTTGGAAAGGGACCAATGACATCAATGGAAACCGTATGCCAAGCAAGATGTGGTTTCACTACCGTACAAAGTCTTATGGTGGAATGGACTCTCCACTTGGCATTGATGGCAACAGGAAATGGCTCAGAGCACATCAAAGCTCATGCTTTCCAAATAGTACTGAGGTCGCAACGACTGCATTGTCTTGTGCACATTACCATGTCTGACTGCCTTGTGGGTGCTCATAATAATTCCTGGCCATACTGAGGGTCACAGGAAATTCATTGTAGAATTTGTTGATCTTCTTGTACAGTTCCCCATTCCATTGGAAGGTATTCATTCTCATTCCATTCAACACTTTGATTACTTGGGGTGGTTCATCATTTTTTTTTTCCGCTGAGTATCTTATCATAAATCACATCACTGAGATCCACTGCAGGTAGCTCAATTTTCCAGTAACCTGATATCAAGCCCATCGCTGAAAAATAACAGGCTCCCCTAACCAATCCAAAGCATCTTCAATCCTTGGCAAGGGGTATGAGTCCTTTATTGTAATACTATTAAGCTTCCAGTAGTCTATTACTATGCGGTTGGTGCTGTCCTTCTTATTTACAATCAGAATGAGCGAAGCCCATGGACTCTTGGACAGTTTGAACATTCCTTGTTCCAGCAACTTGTCAATTTCCTCAGTGACAATGTCTTCCTCTGTCTTCAATTGGCAGATCAGCTGAGACCTTATGGGGGGATGATCTCCTGTGTCCACTCAACGGACCACCCTATAAGCACACCCTAAATCATGATAATCAACAGCAAAAACCCCCAGTGTACTTCTGAGGAATATCTATTGCTTGGTCTATTTTGTTCTTCCAATAAACCTATTAAATTACTCCGTGACACCACCGTCATTACACCGGCTGGTTCCTCAACTGATAGACCAAATTTGTCTAATGAACTGAAACCATGAACCTGAAGGACCACTTCTATTGGAGTCAAATGTTAATATACTACTATCTGGTGTTGGCGGATTTTCATTAATTCATTCTGGAGATCTTCTAACAAAGCCTTAATCTCCCCATGGCCTGGAAGTATAATCCCTGGAGCCACATGAGGCTCAAACAATATTTGACGATAGAGCCCAATGACTTCCCCATATAGCCCAACAGGCACTTCCACCTATAACTCATTGTTCACTAAAGCTTGATGTCCAGAAGGAATAGATATGGGCCCTGCAGCTCGGAGAGGTATCCCTTGATATTCATATATCTGCCGGGGAAGGGCCCAGGTCAGGTTTATTAGTTGATGACAGCAAACTGGCATCACCCTGTCACTATATGCAAGGTTGATGTGGCTCATATGCACCAAATCCTTCGGCACTCCACTAGAGATGACTAAAATTGAGTTCCGCTGTCCCAAAATGGCAAGGGTCTCCTCCATCCTATTAACAACAGCCCCAAAATGTCGCAGGAAAGTGGTTCCAATTAGCAAGTTGTAATTTTTATTTGGTAGCACAATTGCTGGAGCTACGATGACAATGGACCCAAAATGCAGAGGTAGTGCACTGTATGCTCCCTCAGAGACAGTGCTTTCTGCTCCAGCAGTTCCATACACCATTTGATGGTTCACATCAGGCTTTAATTTCAACTTCGCCATCAACTTAGTGGAAACTATGTTGACTGGAGCACCAGTATCTATTATAGCGCAAACTCTATTTTTTGCCACAAATATCATAGTACATACACTCGGAATAAGAAGAATATTGACTGTTTAATATGTGGACATTTACGGATCTCTCTTTTCAAGAAAACTCATTATCCCCTCACCAACTTTGGGATATTCTTTGACAATGGCGTCTACTGGAAGAGCAACTTTTACTCCTTCCAGAGTTGGTGCATCCGCGGCAGAATCCAGCTTGTCTGAGGAAGCTTGATCAAGCATTTGGCAGGAATATGGCTTTGGTTGTTCTAGGGATCCTTCATCCGCTGCGTCCTTGGCTTGGGCTCATGTCACTATGTTCACTCCTCCAATTAGCTGCTGGTATAAAATTCCGTCATCATACTGAGGGACATCTGAGGAATATACTACTATTTATTTAGGGACGTTTTGGGTTGGAATCGTGGAGGTAGAGCTTCCTATCTCTACTCTGCTCCATCTTTTCACTGGTATTATTGATCTTGGTGTACCTAGTTCACATGGCGGTTATGGCAGAATTTTTCCAAGTGACCATGGCGGCTGCATTCATAGCAGCTAACCCCATAAGAGCCGCATCCTTGATTTTCATAAAAGGGTCCAGGTCAGAAATTTTGGAGTCATTTGGCGTAACCAGGGCCAGGTTGGTAATATTATTGCTGACGTTTGGCATAACTAGGTCCTATTTGGAAGTTAGGTTGCTGACGATTTTTGTAACCAGCCCCTGGGGCAATAATCAAGCTGTTGATTATAGTTTGGCCGAGGACGAGGTGCAGAGTTATATTAAGGTTGAGGGTTGCTAGGTGGAACATGAGTCAGATGAGAGTATTCTCCTGATTTAGAGGGTACAGCAGAGGTGGTAGTCTTCCATTCCATATGTGGCAGTGGAAAGTTAGGGGATATGCGATGCAAAAACTGTACACTTTTGAGCAGTGGAACGTCGTCATCCAGAAGCGGTGAAATGTCATTGTGAAGCTCTTGGTATGGCTTCACCATGGAGGTCATGGCGATGCACACATCGGCTTCCACTAAGTATCCTGCCCCAATCAGCACGTGAGCTTCCGTCATAAATCAATCAGCAAACTCCAAGAGAGTCCTATTTTGGCAGAATCTAATTGTTATGAATTTTGCTTTCCGCTGTGACATCTTTGAGGTGCCCCCAAACAGGAAAAGCATGGTATCTTTCACATCCCTATAGGTAATAGAGCTACTTGGGGGTAACAGGTGACTTGATTGGAAATCCCAACATATAATGCAGATATCAACAGTTTAGCCTTCCATCTATCAGAGGCGCCTTCCGCTGCAAATTCAAACCATTTAAAGAAGCCATGGATATCCCATTTTGATTAAACGGAGGTATTTTCTTGATATTAACCTCCGCATCCTGTTCATGGCTTTTTGGGGCCATACTGAGGAATGGGTCAAGATCAAAGGCAGTTTCTCGATGAGAAGCTGGACCAGCAGAAGTTGGGATGTCTGCTGCTTTGGGGTAGTGTGACCTTCTTCCATGGGCAGCACAACCATCACTTGAGGGAATTGGCGCTCTGATTCATATTTGTATCCAGTGCTATCATCCTTGGTGTAGTAGCTCCGACCAGCGCCATATTCCTCCTTGTATGGTGCCCCCTTGTTTTTCATCTGCTTCCCAGTGAGAAGACCAAGAGACACTGGTCAATTTCTGCTCTGCGCACTGCAGCCGTTTGGTGGTATCATCCAAACAATTAGCGAGTTCCTTGTTTTGTTGTTCTAGAATTTGCATTTGGCTAAACGTGTTATCAACATGTTGCATGACAGCATTTCGTTCTCAAAGAAGTTTATCCAGTTTTTTTGATCACTGCGTCTAAGGTGAGTTTGAGTTTTTTATACTCAGCTGGTGCGGTGTTTTGTGAAGATTCCCCAGCAATGCAGGCTTTATAAGACATAGCTGGCGACTAAAATTCGGAGTACTTAGTGGTTGATCAATGGGCCCCTGAAGTGAGCACCATTGTTATAATTTCAAATGGTATCATTAGGACGCACAATCTTGTTTGTTTAGGTCAAACCCACTGAACAACAGACAGATGATGTGGGGATTGTTGGTCCTTTGAACGCACTTGAAAATATAATAAAAATAGGAGCAATCGCCCTGATGACTCTTTATTTACTTTTAATAAATACAGCGACCTTTTGATGTTCTGTTCTCTCTCTACTAGTAACAACCTAACCTTCTCACTCACCCATTTTTCTTATATATAGCGGCTTTGGATGATACTGCTATCATAGCTTGGACTATTCTATTCCACTGAATATTCTTGGTTTTGGCTTGTTATTCTTTAGCTCTCTATCGCCCTAATTGGAGGCAATCTAATTCATATATTGTCAAACGTTGACATTGCCCTATTGCCTTATCACCTTAGTTAGAGGTGATTCATATATAGCCCATTATATCCCAATATCTCCTCATCTTGAGGCACTTGAATAATCGTAGTTGATATCATGATTGGCAGTTTTTTTCCATTCCGCCCTAGATGTTCAAAGCTTATTGTCCATTCATATGAGAATTGTGACAATTGCTATAACTATACATAGTTATCCTAAATAACCAAAAGAAGGAATTCATTTTATCTCAATGAAAATTTGAGTAGTTTGGTCATGCTCTTAAAGTCCTCAACAATAATCAGGGCTGTATTCCATGTTGGCAAGTGGATCAGTGATAGAGTAGCTTTTAGGGTCATTTATGGAAGGGGCAATAGTTTCTGGCATCTCCTGAATAGGATGAATTGATCTCTCAGCGTACTTTCAGATTTAGTAGTTTTTAATTCTTCTTCAAACAATTCAGCCTCATGGTATTCCTCCCAAGTATAGTTACACTTAGATTCTTCTAAATTACTTAATGGTCTGAGATTTTCTCCTCAAGATTTTTCAAATACAGTCATATTCCTAGAGTTAATGACTCTTTTATATCTTTACTTCTAAAGTCATTCTAAAAATCTCTACTTCCTTTCAAAGTGAAACTTTTTTATTATGTAAATCAAACAAATAATTATAATTTACAATTTCTTTTCCATAGTTGAACATCTTATCATCCAACTTGATTACCAAATCTTTAACAAATCTGACTTGGATTGTGTCACCAATTCAAAATCATCCTTGTTGACTATTTCAAGTTCTCAAATTTTATCTATTTCTCTCATATCTTCTTTGAGATTTTCAAATTGTCTTTCAATCTTGCTAACAGTACACTTGATTTCTTGTCTCCTTTAACTAAATCAAGGGTAATGGTGTTAGTTTCAGTGTTGGTGGCTACCATTGGTTTAGTGGCATCTCAAGCTCAGATTATTTTTGGATATTAGCTTCCGTCACTTGACACTGTTTTTCCAAAATATACTTCCATCAATGATTAAATAAAAGCCTATTAAAAATTTCCATGGCAACATTTGTAAAATTCTTTATTTTTATTGCCAATAAATTCTTAAATTGGGTGTTCAAATGTTGAACACATTGAGACATGGAATCCAATCCTACTGAATTTTCTGCAAGCTAGCATCTAATTACTGCATAAGATTTGCTGATGGACGCTACTATTCTGCATATATGCAATTAGGTTGGCAATTACTGCCTACTGTCTAGCTTAAATCCTTTGCATATTTCTAGTCATAGGTTGTACATACTGGATGACGTAGCCTCCACTATTGCCAATGATTTATAAATATCCTGCGAGAGTTAATGTATTCATATGTAAGAAGTGCTCAAAGTGTACTTTGTTCCTCTTGTTTGATTGTGCGATTGAAAAGCCTACAGCTCTGATCAAACTTAATTGTAAGCAAGGTTTGTAATCTTATCAAAAATTCTTACTTTGGTAAAACTATTTTAGATCTGCGTTAAAGATGACTTGTGAATAATTTCTGTCATCTTTTTTCTCCAATATTTGATAGGTGAATATATTTAGGTCCACCAACATACCAGCCTCTGAGTGTAACAAACGGGATTAATCTAATCATTACATTTCAATTCAGGTTTGGATTATCTGAATCCTGCGTCAAATTGTTTAAAAGATATTGGTTTTTAGTTGGGTTTATGCGCTGGGCTAGCTTTTCCCAAGCCACTTTTAGGCTCACGGAAGCTTAAAGTATGATGTGGGAGAGGCTCCCTGGGAGGGTTGACCTTAATGGTCAAGCCCTTATGATTTTGAACTTCGTTTGGAATTCTTATTAAAAGTTTTCACCATGAGCTGGATTACTCCTGTGGCTCTAAGGCCACCCTTACCTTGTCTTATGGTGGGCCATGATGCATCAAGTTTTTGTCATGCGATCAAAAACATGGGATTTCAGATTTTGACTTCCCAGTTATCCTGCTTTTTACTTAGTGCTCTTGTGTCGCCTAATTATCAGGATCTGCTCAAAACTGGGTTTTATTTGATATTAAATAAATGAGGTTAATTCTGGGGTTAGCTACCTCACTTACCTATTTCACCTTTTTCATCACTTTGAGTTTCCCTAATTCAGACATTTAATTGGTTAGTTTTAGGAAGCATTAAAATTTATCTTGAGAGTCTAACCTTGCGCTGGACATTCTTTTAAAATCAAAGATTGGTGTCAAACTGAAGACAAGATGGTGATTGGGAACTGGGAGTTTTCCAACTGATATACTATATGGATATTTTCATGGCTAGCAGCCTGCAATCCCTCCTCAAGATTAACCATATGCTCCATAATAATGCAGCAATTTGCATCCTGTATTTCAGCAAAACATGACTACCCCTGTAATGAGCGTTAAAAGTAAAATCTGCGGGGTTTATAGAGGTACACAGGTTCACTTGAATGGTGGTTCCTTAATTATTATATTGAATTTCTAGGCATATGATGGCAACTAAACTAGTTAATTTTCTTAATTTTGAGTAACTTTGGCCCGACTCTGGCAAATTTGATGAAGTAATTGGTTTCAGCCTCACTTTAGCAATCAACACTTGTAAAAATAAATAGGTACTTGATATCTTCAACTGGAAGCAGACAACCACAAAAATATACTATTCCAAGGTAAGGTTTACAATCACAATTAGTATATAAAATTGGCGAGAGCATCAGAAGAAATTTGATATAACAATCATGGTGATCACAATTATCTCAGCACACCAAAACAATAAAAAAGTTTTTTTGGTATTGGGAATAATTCTAGAGGAAATTCTCATTATTATTAGCGTGATTAAACGCCATTTTAATCGGCTATCATATTGGCTAATACAACCAACAAATTTATTAAAAGTAAATTTCCCATTTCATGAGCCAACTTAATAACATCCAAGTTGTTTGCAACAATCCCTGAATTAAGTATAATTGTACCTATCATAATATTCACATCCTTATAAATTAAAATTAATTATTTAATCAGCTATTATGGCCAAACATTCAACTGTAGGTAATCAATCATCTCAAAGCTTAAATTATAAGCTATATTATATTATTGAACCAATTATCAAATAATTAAAGCTTAATCAATATCAATGTGGATGATGTGGTAATATATAATTCCCACACAAGCTTTTGCTAGTTATAAATAGAAATTCCAAGATGTTACCTTATATTTCTTTACAAACACTAACATCAAGAATTATACTAAGAATATGGTTAAACGCCAAGTAGAAGTCTCATCTGGAGCAATCTTAACATCAAAATATAAATCTATCCCCAAAAGATCTATATGGTGCATCACCAATACCGTAGCTAATGTCATCAAATCATAAGCTACTGGAACACTTGTTTTTTATTAACAAAAGGATTATGACAAAGTTAATTAAATATCCCTGGACATGACTTTAGAAGCTAAGTTATCTACAGATTCATCAACTAGGTTATGCTACTAACAGACTCAGTCATAATGGCAGTCTGTGGATCAGGTTTCTTCTCTGTTTTAATACACCTACAAAAAAGGTCTCAAACAAGGTGACTCTATAAGTCCTCTCCTATATAAATTTAGTCTTGACCCACCACTCAGTGCAGAAAATAATCATTTTAATGGTATTAGGATACATGGCCAATCAACTTTTCTCCCTCGTTGCAATCACTTTTGCAACTTATTCAATTTAAGTCTGAATTTAGTTTGATAATCTCACAGAGGAGATTAGTTTGCACTTATGTCAGGGAGCAGTTACGCAAGTAAGGTAAAAGGCACAGGTGGTAGGCCTGCGACTTCCAAAGTTCACAAATGCCCCAGAGAAACTGGCGGATTAGATATAAATAAAAAACCGATGGTTACTATTTCCCCAGAAATCCTCACTTGGCAGGCGCGATGTAACCAGTACATCAACACGCTGAGCTCTCAACCACTCTCGTTGGTGGAATATGGAGTCCAGGTGTTTCTGGATATTCAACAAACAGCGTTGTGGGAAAATTTTGTGGGGATTTGCACACTCATTTCCTGACCGCGGTGTACGTTGCACCTCACTCCATGTCATGCGGTTGGCTGGATCTCAAATTTTGAAAACAAGGAGGCAGCAGATGAAGCTGCTGTGGTGCACGTTATGATTGACCTCCCCAAAGGGCAGCGGGCTGTTAAAACCAAGCGCACCAGATGGACAAAATCCAACCAAAATTTCCTCACGTTCAACTTTTTGCCCACTACAGTCAAGCGTGCTGTTCTGGAGCAGCACCTGAAAGCTGGTCTAACCATATATGGAGAAATACAATCCTTTGAGATGCAACGCTTTACGCTGATGCCACACCTGTGCACCAGCAAAGCCATTGCAGTTATGACCCCAACCGAGGAGATTGTGATGGACTAACCCAGATCCTGCACTCCACTTTTATTAATATCAAAGGGCATACCACCCACCCTTTCCGGGTAACCGTAGACAGCGCACCCCCCATCTGCACCCACTGTGACACGTTTGGCCATAAGGCACATGCATGCCCCACCAAGGAGGGCATCACATTTCAAGAGCACCCCTCAGCGCCATGACCAACGGGGAGGCTCACTATGGACTAACCACCAGTACCAAAGAGGCCTTCCTGTGGGGAGCACAAGGCTGCTACTTACTAGTAAAGCCTGTCTCCCCTCAAGAGTGGAAGAAGGCCAAACAGGCCTGCAGGGCTGCGGCCAAGGAAGTGGCCAAGGTCGCCTCTGCTATCCCACACTTCCAACGCCAGGAGGACATTGAAACCTTTGCAGCGGAAGCAACTTGGGAATCCCTCAACCAATCAGATTGGGATGACCAAGCCAATTGGGCCACCCAATCTGAGAATCCAATGGGTGACTTGATCTCACCCAACCTTTTCAATCAAGCCCCAATTGGAACTGATTTAGTCTCCAACCTACCTGAAAATTTTTTTGACCCAAATGTTGGTGCACCAAACTCATCTGCACCACAAAAAATTTGTTTGACAGTGGGAAAACCAAAAGCGAAGGCAAAAGCCAACGCGAAACTGTCTGCTAAAATTAACAAATCTTCCAATAGCGTTGCTGCTAACACCCGCGCTGCTGTGAAGGCCCATGGGGATCTAGAGGAGGCTAGTGGGCCTGGGTGCCCACCCCCTTACACCTAAGGTGTGATGGGGGAAGCCTTCACTTTAGGGACGTTGAACATTGCCGGACTAAAGGCCTCACCGTCCCAGGCTAGGAAACTGAGTTTTTTACAAAAAAATTTACCCATGGACATCCTGGCCATTCAGGAATCCCACTGTCAGCAAGGCTCCAAGGATGCTTGGAAAACCATGCTCCTCCCTTCCCTTTCCTCTGGTCTGAGAACTGTGGGGTGCTTGTTCAGAAAAACAATTTTTAAATTTTTATTGTCTGAATCCTTCCTCGATGGCTGTGTCCTCATTGTCACATTTTTGTGGGCTAATGTGGCGCATGCTATCATCAACATTTATGCCCCAACCTGTGCATGAGAGCGTCAGGAATTTTTCTCATCAGTCAAATCCCTTCCATTACCCCCTTACCCTTTTGTAGTTGGTGACATGAATTATTGGTTAAACACATCCACGGACCGCTGGCCTTCCTCATCCCACGCCCCCAGGGTCACATAGAACCTCGTGTTATAAAGGCCACCCTTGGGTTGTATGATGCGCTGCCACAGCAAGCTCCGCTGATAGAGAACATTACGCGCCCCCACGTCCACAATGGCCAATTAAGGTCCATATTCCACATTGACCTTATCCTCACATTGGTGAAATTTTGATCCCATATTTCCCACTTCCACACATCAAAAATTGATTTCTCCAATCACCAGCTGGTCTTGATAACCTACCACTTTCCCGTCACAGTGGCTAGGGCCCCATATTGGTGCAAACTCTGCCCATCCAAACTCACGTCGCCAGGATTTTCCACATGGGTGGAATCAGCAACTTTGGCAAAAGAGTTTATTACACCATTTTGCGCAGACCCAATTTACACATGAGCAGCCTTCAAAGCGGAAACCATCCGCCATGCTCACCACCTCTCCTCCCAATGCTCATGAGCTACATTGGCCATCATCTCGCGCGCTCTGGCAGAGTTGGCACACCTGGAGTCCAACATCCCAGCAATGGGCTACAGCCCTGCTTGGGGCCAGAAGTGGGCAGAAGCAGCCGCCCACCTCAACGCGCTTGAAAGGCAACACATACATTGGGTTTGTGTTCAGTACAGGGTCAAACACATTACAGAGGGCGGCACGTGCTCCACTTGTTTTTTAAAAAATTCTTTGCACCGCGCCAGAGCGTAGCCTGCACACAGGTGCGGAGGTCAATATGATTCCATCGTAGATACACCAGCTGAAGTGGTGATTGAAATACAAAAGTATTACTCCGAGTTGTACCAATCCAATCCAATTCGGCTGGCTGAAATGGCGAAATTTCTCAATAGCACTCACATCTGCACTGTTTCCCGATACCCAGAGTTAATGAATTTGATTACTCCAAATGAACTCTGGTCCTCTGTCCGCGGTGTACCAAATCAGAAATGCTTAGGCCCTGATGGCATTCTGTATGAGTTCTATAAGAAGTACTTCATATATCTATCCCCACTGCTGCTTTCCTCCCTTAACCAGAGCCTTTTGGATACGCGCCTTCTACCAAGAGGGCAAGAGGTCTTCACCATCACAATATTCAAGAAAGGGGATAAGCTAAACCTAGCCAACTGGCGCCCCATTTCTTTAACTAACACAGATATAAAAATTTTAACTAAAATCATGGCTAACCAACTAGGGATTGTAGCCTCTGCCACCATCTCCCCAGAACAATTTGGTTTCATACCCAGAAGGTCGATTTGGGACAATGTGCACTCTGTGGCTAACGCATGCCAGTCCACAGCCTCTGGGGCACTAGTATCATTGGACCAACAGAAGGCCTATGTAAAGTAAACTGGGAATACCTCAGGGCCTGCCTCCATCAATTCCGCTTACCCCCTCGCTTCATCAGCTGGATGATGATGCTTACAGAATCTGCAACAATGGCATTGCGTGGCCCTGGCTTCCTCACGGAAGTATTCCGCCCTCAAAGGGGCCTACGCCAAGGGGACCCCCTTAGCCCACTCTTATATAACTTCAGCCTTGACCCACTACATCGAAACATGAATGCTCGCCTCACTGGAGACCATGCACCAGGACAAGCCCCAGTCAAGATGATGGCATTTGCAGATGATTATGTGGTCAGGGTGTCTAATAATCAAGATGCACGCGCGCTTGAAGCTCTCATCCAGGAATATTCCCGAGTAAGTAATGCTGCACTGAACGCCTCCAAAACTGAAATCATCCTCCTTGGTCGGTATCAAACCTGCTGGGCCCCAGCAACCAGTGCCAGACTGACCCATCTGCTCGCACACATGCTCGCCTTCCCTGCTCACCCCACACCGCCCCACTTGTGCTTCCCTTAGCGCCACGCCCTACCATAGGGCCTATCCGCCATCTGGGCGTGTGGGTGGAGGCAGGCAGGTATGCCTCAGCAGTAATAAAAAGCAACATTCTAGACAAAGTGATGAAGCGCATCGCCTCCCTCAGAGCCCACCCTGCTTCCCTTACTGACAGGGTTGTTTTAGCCAACCTATGCTCCTCTCTAAAGTCTGGTTTGGAGCCCACACCATCGCCTTCTCCCCAGGTTTTTTCAAATCTATGTATGCCCTTCTACAAGGGTGGCTCTGGTCAAGCCGCCCAACGCCAGTGCAGCTTGAGGTCATGTTTGGCCCTCGTCGTCATGGTGCATGGGCCTGCTTGACTTTAAAGCCCATGCTGCCAAGATCCTGGGCACCTAGATTGCGGCCATCACCACCCCTATGCTCCCCTCCCAATACTAGTCCTGAGCAGCCCGCTCCAACTTCTCCCGCGCCTTGGGCCTTACCAATTCGTTGAACCCTCACTCCTTGATGAAATATCTGGCTTCCCACCCATCGGCCACAGGTCCTCACGGTACTAAACCCCACTTCAAACAAATCCTCCTCTTCATGCGGAGCGCTGAGTAGAGAATACGTACTTGTGGACACACAGCCCAGAGAGGCCGCCCATCTCCTCAGTTCACACAGGAGGTACAGGGGCTACCCATTAAAGATGGCTTGATCCCCACACGGCCCCATGTCCTATCCAGGGTGGACTACCTGGACATGATGGACATCCCTTATTCCCTTGAGACCCAAAAGACTATTTGGAAATACGCACACCACCCCCTGTTGCTGCCTCATATCCGTTCCCATGTGTGGCGCTGCATGAGGCGGGTGTACAATATGGCTGAGCGCTCTAACGCTTTACACTCATCCTGTGTCATGTGTAGCCAGTATGGAACGCTGTTCCACCACCTGGAGAAGTGCCCTACCTCTAAAGCGATATGGCGCGAGGTTCAACGTCTGCTTTTCCAGGATCAGGCACATCCCTTCAGTCTGTCTAGGGATATGTTTGCTCTATCCATGGTTTCCCCTCTTCCACCCTCCCTCCGTGCTCTGGTGGTTGCAATCGCCATGTGGACTATCCACACGATTGTCTTGGATGCCATCGCAGGCTCCACCCCCACCTTCCAGAAGCTGTCCACAAATTCTGGTCCCATTTGGTAGACCACTTTCAAGCGTGGATGTTTGGGTACCTCCCACCGCGTCGCCATAGTTGGTCTCCTCCTGATTCCCAGTTTGGTTCATCAACTTGGACCCCTTCCTCCACACGTGTTCAATTATGGTTACGGCCCCTTTACATGTTCCCCCTCCTCCCCATAGTGGCGTTCCCGCTGGCAACAGGAGATAGCATCGATTCTCTGGGGTTCCTTCCCTATTACTAAGTTTCGTTTTCTTTCATGTTTACTTTTGGAAGTGTCTGTCCCCTGGTCAGCCTTCCCCGCAATAAATTAAATAGGATGCATGGACAATCGCTAGTTAAGATAAAGGCATTTTCTGATAATTGTGTGGTTGGCATATACAACATTAAGGATGATTGCACCTTGAGAAAATTATAACTGTAAATTTATCATTGAGCAATGAAGCGCTCAACACATGAGACATAGATCATGATATTAAAGAATTTCTACTCATGAAGGTCACCTTTTTACTTGAGCCTGCCAATGAATCAAAATTGTATCTCACGCTTGCTCACCAAAATGGTAACCCCAGATTTCTTCCCTTATATTACCAAATCTTTTCCTGACCCAATATAGAACCTTTCGCCATCTGAGACTATGGCTTAAATCAGAAGGTCATGCCAACAACATAATGGAAACCCACCTATTAGAAAGATGACTAAGCTACTACTTCAGTTAAACGCCACTATACAAGTCTGACAGAATAAACAATATTAGCTTCCCTTAATTCAATTCATTATATGTTTAACACCTCATGCTTTACCATTCCCACAGTCTTTCAATGAATCATTGTATGCTCTCCTCTAGGGATAGCTATGGGCAGGACGCCAAACCCCTCTAATACTAGAAGCTCTGTTTATCACACAACGTAGTGGTGGCATGGGATTAACCAATTATCTGGAGAAGGCTTCTCATGTACTGGTCTAATGGATAGCTCAGGTGACAATCCCTGAACCTCAAATACCATTGGGCCCACGCTTCTAGATCCAAAATATGCATGTGCAATTTATCTTTCAAACATTAATCATCTTAATAACCTGCTCAAGTAAATATAGTCCCACCCCTCAGCTATAGGACCACATGGGCCCCCTACACAAATCAAATGGTTGCTCATAACCGTACAAGGAGAAGTATAGAATATCTTCATATGTGGGAAAACAAGAGGGGCTGCTCAACATTAACTAACACTTAAGAAGTATATGGAAAGTTGTTAATCATATAAAATGTAACTACTTGGTATGTCATCCTAGTCTATTTAGATTATTTTGATATTGATATACCATACACAATAAGCATCCATAAACAATTTTAGAAATTTATCTTTTAGGATTCATGATGAACAATAAATCAAATTCCCTACTTCTGAATTGAGCCACAGTAAATTGACTCTTGAGTTTATTTTAACGGAGCCTTACCTTGATGGCACTAATCCCAAACTTGGTCAGAAATCCACATGCATTTGAGAGTCAATGGAGACGACTTTATTAGACTCATCCCCACTCCCTGAACCACAAGAGGTGGGGTTTCCACCGCTCCAATTATAGGGGTGACAAAGTACAATGAGGGTGCCACCCATGCGGTCAATCTGGAAGGCCATGAAAGATCCTGAGTGGATGGAGCCATGAAGATCCTTGAGGCACCGTGTCCCTACACACCCTATAAATATTTAAATTTAAATTTATTGCGGGAAGGCCGACCATGGGATGGACACTTCCGAATATGACTCAGACGAGACAAAACTTAGTACCAGGGGAGGCACCCCAGAGAAGTGATGCTATCTCTTGTTGCCAGCGGGAACGCCACTTATGGGAAGGGGGAGGGAACGTGTGTAGGGGACGTAGCCACTATTGAGCACGTGTGGAGGAAGGGGTCTGATTTGATGAACCAGACTGGGAACCAGGAGGAGACCAGCTGTTGGCGACGCGGTGGGAGATATCCAAACATCCACGCTTGAAAGTGATCCACCAAATGAGACCGGAATCTGTGGACAGCTTCAGGGAGGGTGGGGATGGATCCAGCGATGGCATCCAAGACAATCTTGTGGATAGGTCACATGGCGATCGCAACCACCAGAGCATGGAGGGAGGGTGGGAGGGGGAGGCCATTGATGAAGCAAACATATCTCTTGACAGACTGAAGGGATGTGTTTGATCCTGGCCTAGCAGACGTTGGACTTCGCGCCATATTACTTTAGAGGTGGGGCACTTCTCCAGGCGGTGAAACAGCGTTCCATACTGGCCACACACAACACAGGATGAGTGTAAAGCGTTAGAGCGCTCAGCTGTATGATACACCCGCCTCAGGCAGCGCCACACATGGGAGCGGACTTGAGGCTGCAACAGAGGATGGTGTACGTATTTCCAGATAGTCTTTTGGGTCTCAGTGGAATAAGGGATGTCCATCATGTCCAGGTAGTCCACCCTGGATAGGACTTGGGGTCGAATGGGGATCACGCCATCATGGATGGGTAGCCACTGTACCTCTTGTGTGAACTGAGGAGAGGGGCGGCCTCTTCGGGTTGTATGTCCACTAATATGAATTCTCCACTCTGCGCTTCGCATGGAGAGTAGGATTCGTTTGTAGTGGGTTTTGGTCTCGTGAGGACCTGTGGCCGATGTGTGTGATGCGAGGTATTTCATCAGGGAGTTGGGGTTTGATGGATTGTTGAGGCCCAAGGCTCGGGAGAAGTTGGAGCGGGCCGCGCAGGACCAGTGTTGGGATGGGAGTGTAGGAGCAGTGATGGCCGCAATCCAGGTGCCCAGGATCTTGGCGGCATGGGCTTTGAAGTCAAGTAGGCCCATGCCACCATGATGATGAGGGCCAAACATGACCTCTAGCCGTACTGGTGGAGGGCGGCCTGACCAAAGCCAACCTTGTAGCAAAGCATACAGGGATTTGAAGAAGCTTGGGGAGAAGGGTTGGCGTGGGCTCCGAACCAGACTTTGTATAGGAGCATAGAGTTGGCAAGAACTCTGCCAGTGAGGGTAGTAGGGTGGGCTCTGAGAGAGGCGATTCACTTCGTCACGTTGTCCAGTATATGGCACTCCATTACTGCTGACGCGTATCCACCTGCCTCCATCCACACGCCCAGATGGCGTACCAGTCCTATGGTAGGTCGTGGCACAAGGGGAGCACCAGTGGAGCGGTGTGTTTTGAGTTAGTAAGGCGTGGACGTGGGCGAGCAGATGGGCTGGGTTGGGAACTACTTGCTGGGGCCCAGCAGTTCTGAAACCGACCAAGGAGGATGATTTCAGTTTTGGAGGCGTTCAGTGCCGCGTTGCTTACCCGGGAATATTCCTGGATGAGGGCTTCAAGCGCGCGTGCATCTTTGTTATTAGACACCCCCACCACGCAATCATCTGCAAATGCCATCATCTTGACTGGGGTTTGGCCTGGCACATGGACTCCAGTGAGTTGGGCATTCACATTTCGCAGTAGTGGGTCAAGGCTGAAGTTGTATAAGAGTGGGCTGAGGGGGTCCCCTTGTCGCAGGCCCCTTTGAGGATGGACTACTTCCGTTAGTAAACCTGGGCTGCGCACTGCCATTGTTGCAGATTCTGTGAGCAGCATCACCCAGTTAATGAAGCGGGGAGGTAGGCGGAATTGTTGGAGGCAGGCCCTAAGGTATTCCCAGTTTACTCTATCATAGGCCTTTTGTTGGTCCAAGAATACAAGTGCCCCAGAGGCTGTGGACTGACACACATTAGCCACAGAGTGCACGTTATCCCAAATCAACCTTCTGGGGATGAAACCAAATTGTTCTGGGGAGATGGTGGCAGATGCTACAGTCCCTAAATGGTTAGCCATGATTTTGGTTAATATTTTGGTGTCTGTGTTTGTTAGAGAAATGGGGCGCCAGTTGGCTAAGTCTAGCCTATCCCCTTTCTTGAAGAGTGTGACCGTAAAGGCCTCATGTCCTCCTGGTAGGAGGCGCGTTTCCAACAGGCTTTGGTTGAGTGAGGCTAGCAGCAATGGGGATATATATTTAAAATATTTTTGTAGAACTCATATGGAATGTCATCTGGGCCTGGGCATTTTCAGTTTGGCGCACCGCAAATGGTAGTCCATAATTCGTTCGGAGTAATTAAATTCATTATTTCCGGGTATCAGAAAGTGGTGCAGATATGAGCTCGGTCAAGAAATTCCGCCATTTCAGCCAGCTGAATTGGTTTGGCTCAGTATAACTTGGAGTAATATCTTTGCATTTTGATTGCCACTTCAGCTGGTGTATCCACGATGGAATCATCTGACCTCCGCACCTGTGTGCAGGCTACACTCTGGCGTGGTGCAAAATTTTTTTTGAAGAAGTATGTGGTGCACTTGTCGCCTTTAGTGATGCATGTGGCCCTGTATTGGACACAAACCCAATGTTTGTGTTGCCTTTCAAGTGCGTTGAGGTGGGCGGCTGCCTCCGCCCACTTCTGGCCCCATTCAGGGCTATATCCTGAGGCTGGAATGTTGGACTCCAAGTGGGCCAATTCTGCCAGCGCGCGCAATATAACCGCCAATGTGGCTCGTGAGCGTCTGGATGAGAGATGGCGATAGTGGCGGATGGTGTTTTCTTTGAAAGTTGCCCATGTGGAAATTGGGTCCACACAAAATGGTGCAACAAATGATTTTTCCAAAGTTGCCTCTTCCACCCACGTGGAAAATCCTGATGACGCGAGCTCTGGGGGTGGATTTTGCACCAATGTGGGGCCTTTGCAACTGTGACGGGTAAGTGGTATGTTATCGAGACCAGTTGGTGGTTGGAGAATTCCATTTTCGTTGTTTTGAAGTGGGAGATGTGGGGTTGGAATTTCGCTGGCGCTAGAATAAGGTCGATGTGGGTCATGGACCTTAATTGGCCGTTGTGGACGTGGGGACGCATCATGTTTTTGAGCAGTGGGGCATGTCATGACAATGTATCTATTAACCCAAGGGTAGCTTTTAGAACGCGTAGTTCTACATGACCCTGTGGGGCGTGGGGTGAGGGTGGCCACCGGTCCATTGGTGAGGTTAGCCAACAGTTCATGTTGCCAATTAGGAAAGAATTGGGGGTAGCGGGAGGGATTTGACTGACGAGAAAAATTCCTGACGCTCATGTGCACCGTTTGGGGCGTAAATGTTGACGATTGTGTGTGCAACATCGGCCCATGAGAAGGTGACAACGAGCACTCGGCCATTTAGGAATGTTTCTGAAGATGTAAATTTAAAAAATTGTTTTTCTGAATTAGCACCCCACAGTGCTTTGACCAAAAGGATAGGGATGGTAGGAGCATTGTTTTCCAAGCTTCCTCAGAACCTTGTGGACAGTGGGACTCCTGGATGACCAGGATATCCATGGGTAAATTGTTTTGTAAAAAACTCAGTTTTCTAGCCCACGACGGGGAGGCCTTGAGTCCGGCGATATTCAGCATCCCTAGAGTGAAGGTTTCCCCCATCGCACCTTAGGTGTGAGGGGGTGGGCCCCTGGGCCCACCAGCCTCTTCCAGGTCCCCATGGGCTTTCACAGCAGCGTGGGTATTAGCAGCAACGCTATTGGGGTTTTTGTTAATTTTTGCGGAAAGAGTCGCGTTGGCTTTGGCCTTCACTTTTTGTTTTCCCGACGTCAGACGAATTTTTTGCGGTGCATATAAGTTCGGTGCACCGTAGAGTGGGGCAAAAAAAATTTTTTGTTGGGATAGGTCCCAAGTCAGTTTTGACTGGGGCTTGGGTGCAGCGATTGGGTGAGATCGAATCTCCCATCAGATCCTTGGATTGAGTGGCCCGTTTGGCATAGGCCTCCCAATCTGATTGGGTGATGAATTCCCGAGTTGCTTCCGCCACAAAGGTCTCCATGTCCTCCTGGCGTTGTGAGTGTGGGATGGTGGTGGTGGCCTTGGCCGCTTCCTTGGCCGCAGTCCTATGGGCCTGCTTAGCCTTCTTTCGCTCCTGCAGGGAGATGGGCTTTACCAATAGGTAACAGCCTTGTGCTCCCCACGGGAAAGCCTCCTTGGTGCTTGAAGTTGGTTTGTAGTGCGCCTCTCCACTGGCCATGGCCGCCGAGGGGTGCTCTTGGAATGTGACGCCCTCTTTGATGGGGCATGCATGCGCCTTATGGCCGAACGCGTCACAGTGCGCACCCTATAAATATTAACACATTTTAATCTAATAAAGTAGTTAGTATTAAGTCCATCCTTGCGTTTTTGACCTCCTCTATCATAATCAGCTCAGAGTGTAGCTCTGAACTTGAATTTTCTTAGTTTTGAGGTTCAAATACTGATGCAATCACTTTTTGTGAATTTTCAACTTTAATCCAACCTTTGAACCTCAGCAACAGTCTAGAGAACTGTAACGCTAACAAATAGTGGTGCTCAGATCTCTTTCTGCTAAGCATCACTTTTCGAAAATCAATTCAGCCTGAAATTTAGCTCCACTAAAGAGATTTACGAAAACTATTAGCAAATATGGCGGGAAACCCCACAAAGAACCCGCAGGCTATGCCAAACGAGCCAGCACCACCCCCAAACGAAGCAACCCTCGGTTACCCACCTCAGGGTCAACCAGAATCACCCACTCTCAAGCAGCAGCCATGAAAGCAGGCACCACCCCCAACCTGGAGCTACTCCAACTAGCGCCAGTTCACCTGATCACACTTCTGCAACCTGCACGCCTAACAGCTTTGTGTGCGCTGCCTCCCACCAACCCGCTGGGCCCCCTCCAGCCAAGGAGGCCATCACCCACGCTGTTTTAATGGCGTCTGCTCAGTTGAATGCAACTCAGCCCATCCAGACATTCACCTCCCCCATTGTGTCAGCTAATTCAGCCCCATCTATTATTGCTGACGCCGTGTTTCTGGCTCCCTCCATGAGGGGCGATACCCAGCTACCTGGCCCCCAAATCCTCAGATGTAAGGTTGGATTAGCCGCACATTCTGGTTCACTAAGCACCAAATTGGGACAATATACTCTTCCCAATGAGGATTCAAATGGTTCGGATTTTGGAACTTCACACCAGTTCCAATCTCACCCGTCCCATTTAAACCCCATAATCGGCACTTCTCCAGTCGGCACTTTATCTCAATATGCTGAAAACGACCAATTCACCAATCAGCCAATGAGTTTTGCCCACAAAATCACAGCAAATACTCGAGCTGAATTTACCCAAATAGATTGGGATGGTGATGAAACATCGCCCTCCTCCCAATTGGCTGGAGTTAATTCCAATCTGGATGGGACACCCCAATTTAGCGAGGCCCAACAATCACCTGGCCCCCAAACCCTCGGATGTAAGGTTGGATTAGCCGCACATTCTGGTTCACTAAGCACCAAATTGGGACAATCTACTCTTCCCAATGGGGATTAAAATGGTTCAGATTTTGGAACTTCACACCAGTTCAATCTCACCCGTCCCATTTAAACCCCATAATCGGCACTTCTCAAGTTGGCACTTTATCTCAATATGCTGAAAACGACCAATTCACCAATCAGCCAGTGAGTTTTGCCCACGAAATCACAGCAAATACTCGGGCTGAATTTACCCAAATAGATTGGGATGGTGATGAAACATCTCCCTCCTCCCAACTGGCTGGAGTTAATTTCAATCTGGATGGGCCTCCCCAATTTAGCGAGGCCCAACAAACCGCCCCTCAATTTAATATGACGCCAGCAACTGCTGCAACATTCCAGAAACAAGGGAACTCCGCACACTTGTCCAAACCACCAGCTCACACTCAACCTGCAATTGCAGCCCAAAGCAAACACAAACGTACCAAAGGAGCCACTGGGGCGTGGCAAAAACCTCTGGCACCAACGCTACCCAAAGCTGATCCCCGTGAAGTGGCGTTTATTGCTGATGTTAAGAAGAAATGGGCCGAAACTAGAGCGCAAAAAGCTCTACCTCGCTCAACCCTCTCCCACGCAATTCGCCTTTATTATGGGCATAACCCTGTTGAATTCTATACAGAGGATTACTTCTCATACTTTGCAGCGATTGCGGAGACATTCCCTATTAACACCACCATCCATGAATCAGTGGAGGGCCACTACATCGATGTGGGCTTCACTGAAGCTGCCCTTGCTGACCATGCTGCCACCCTCCAGGTCATTATTCCACGCGGATCTCTTCGCATCTCCCGCACACGCTCTCACCTGGAGAAAATTTTATGAGTTACTTTTTCCAACCTACCAACGACTGTTGATCCTGAGTCTCTTAAACTGGCACTCCATCGTGGTTTAATGGAGTTTGGGTCTGTTCTTTCAGTGGACTTTAGCGTCCCCTCTTACTATGCTCCCACTCAAAGAGCTCGCACTGCTAGGGCGTCGTTCATCCCCTCACCCACTGTATCCCACAACATTGAGGTTATTCCTCGTGTGGCGGTAGTTGGGGCATGCCCTGAGATTTTCTTTGTCGACCCTGATCAGGCGCGCCCCCGGTGTTCATGGTGTAACGCCCTTGGACACTTGTATAGTGGCTGCACAGCTCGAAAACAAGCCCTCTTAGCCACCACCCAGGGGCCTAAACCAGGCCAAAAACGATCCCACGTGGCTGCAGCAGCAATTCCACAACCCACACAATGGGTTCCCGTTCAAGACTTGTCCCCTGAGGCCTTACGCCTAGCAGTTGAAACAGCTAACCCCACTATTGGTATGGGATACCTTCGCGCTCATGCCCCCCTTCCAATGGGCACCCCCTCCAATCTCCCAGAGTCAACTCCCTCTCTCACCAAGCGCAAGGCATCTCCCACAGGGTGCCCCTCGTCAGCCACCCCCACTCAGGGCTCCGCGGCACCCCCACCAACCTCCACCAGCGATTTATCACATCAACCCTCAGCTCCCAATGGAGCTATGCCCACCAGCATGGACTGGCAACTCGCGGCCTGCGGTAGAAGTGCCACCTCAAAGAGTCCTACCCCAACCCCACAGTCCATTTCACGCGGATCCTTTGCAGTGTTGGAGGAAGTGAATATGGACTCAGACTCATCAAATGGGGACACCGCGGAGGTCACCATTGAGCACCCTCAGGTCCTTCCCCTGCAACGGAGTGGGGGCAGCATCCTAGGCTGGCTTACTGGGTCCTCCGCCCCCCACCCTCTCCTTCCCCTCAGAACCCTCGACGCTCCTCACGGATTGCAGCTAATAGTCAAGCTAAAGGACTCAAAACTAGCCGCCTCACAGCAGCAGGTTTAAGCGCTGGCAACCCCCCAGGACATGGAGGGGAACAGCTATGAGTCCCCATGGCAGCACCCTGGCCCTGCAATCCATCAACGCAAATGGGTTGCGGGACTTTAAGCGGAGAGCCCGCCTCCTCCGAAACTTCAGGTCAGCACAAATTGACATCGCTGCTGTCCAGGAGCCCCATATCCTCCCCCACGAACAATCTGCATGGAATGAACAGTTTGGAGGCAACTCCTTCTGGACAAACCATGCCGCCCTTATTGTTTTTATCCCTGGGTTAAAACCCATTCTTTTTCACAATATCTAGGTGGCCGCCTCATACTGGCCAAACTCACCACTCCTGACTTCTCCTTCTTCGCTGCAAGCATCTACCTGCCTAATGCAGGTCAGGAGCAAAATCGGCTCTTGGAAGAGCTCCTCCAACTCAATCTCCCACGGAATACAGTCCTCTTAGGAGATTTCAACACAACTCATAAGTCGCGTCCATGACTCTTACCCCCTGCAGCAAAGGAACGCCCTGGATCAAGTCGCCTCCAGGATTTCCTTCGCCTGAGTGGCTTTATAGATGCGCTTCCACCCTCCGCGTCTGGCCTAGGTTGCATGACTAGGATCCAGTATGATGGAGGAGCTTTCCAGTCAGCGTCACGCATAGATATGGCACTGATTGGCCCCCTGCTAATTGGCCGCGTCTCCTCTCCCATCTCTCGTGACAACCATCTGAGTGATCACAGGTCACTCACCGTTGTCCTCACCACCACACTTAGACCGTCGCGTAGGTTCTGGCCTAGGGTTGCCCCAGCTCTTCTCAACAACCCCTTCACTAAGGAGAAGCTGTCTATGACCATCCGGGAGACTCTCACCTCCCCCACCCCACCTGCTTGACCACAAGGCTAAATGGGCGGTGACCAAGGAGGGCATCACCCGCGTTGCTTACAACTGTGCCAAAGCCCAGATGACTGCAGCTCGCGCCAGAGTCAAAAGGGCGGAAGCCAGAATCAGACATCTAGAGCAGAAACTGCCAGCCTTCGCCCTCTCCCAGATGGTTGGAAGACTGGGAAGCGGCGCAGGAAGCACTCCGCTTGGAGCTCACACTGCAGGAAGAACGGGCAGCAAATTTTACAACATCTCGTTACTATGCTCAATGGGAACGCCCCACCCGCTTCTTCTTTCAGAAACAGAAAGCCCGGTCAACAGCGCAGGATATTACTGCACTGAAGATTGGCACTACAACCACTTCAGATAAGGAGGAAATCACATAGGAACTACACCGCTTCTACTCCAGCCTCTTCCATGCCACCCAGGTGGACCCATCGGACATCCAAGACTTTTTGTGGCGGGCTCCAGAGCCGCCCATTGACCCACGGGCTGATGAGGCTCTACTGGCGCCTATTTCCATCCAGGAGGTGATGGAAACCCTTCTGAAATCCCCACGGCTTAAAGCCCCAGGCCCAGACGGAATACCCTTTGAGGTGTACCTTCTGGAACCTGCAGTGGTAGCCAGAACCCTCCGCGACCTCTTCGCTACACTCCTGGTGAATGGCGAGGTCCTCCCCGACTCCAGAGGCTCAATCACGACCCTCAATTACAAGAAGTCAGACCGTGAGAACCTGGCGAACTGGCGCCCCATAGCGTTGATCAACACAGACCACAAGCTCTTCACGAAGCTTCTGGCCAACCGCATCACCAAATGGGTGTCACCTCGCCTCTCCCCATCCCAGTACGGTTTTATTCCGGGGAGGTCGTTATGGGACAACTATAATGACCTTCACGTGACTTTGACTGCTAAATCTCGTAAGGTGAATGGCTTTGTGGCTCTCTTGGATATGGAGAAAGCATATGATCGGGTAGCCTGGAAGTATATTGATGCTTCCCTGGCCCGCTTCCATCTCCCACCCGCAGCTAGGCGCTGGATATCAGCGCTCTATGACCAGCTCCACACCAGAGTCCTGGCGCCAATGGGTTTTACAGTGGCAGTACCAGTTGGACAAGGTCTCCGGCAAGGGGACCCCCTGAGCCCTATCCTTTTTAACATCACCCTTGACCCCCTCTTGGCCTCCTTACAGGACAAGCTAACAGGGATTCTGGTCCCAGGTAAAGCCCCCACACGCACCATGGCATTTGCAGATGACACTGCCATTGCATTTGGCTGCCCAGGGGATGTTGCCCTCGCTGCTGTGACCATTGAGAGGTTCACCAAGGCGTCCAACGCCATGGTCAACACCTCCAAGACAACAGTTGTACAGGTCAGCTCCCCACCTTCCCCCACCATTTGGTATTGAACCTGAGCGCGGTACCTTCCGTCACCTGGGCGTTCTCACCAACCAACAAGGAGTTGCGCTAAAAGATAATGAGGACTTGCTCCTTGCAGCAGTTAACTCCAGGATTGCCAGCTGGAACCGGCGGCACATCACCCCCCAGGGTCGAGCTCTGATGGCCAATGTGTTCCTTCTCTCCAAAGTCTGGTTCCTAGCGCACGTCTGCCCATTCATAGATGCCTTTTATACGCGGCTCAATGTACTCCTCCGCTGTTGGATCTGGGGCTCAAACCATCCACCAATGGCCTTCTCAACCATTGCCCACCCTGCAATGAAGGGGGCCTAGGGCTTCTGGACACGCGATCCCACGCCACCACAATCTTCCTGAAGTTCCTATGGCCGATTGTCTGCTGGGACGCGACCCCCATGCCCCAATGGGCGCCCGCCCTCCGCCAGTCAGTGTCAGCAGCTCTGGGTCTTACTAGAGCATCTCTGACCTCATTAGGGGAGTGGCTCACAAACCACCCAGGCCATCGCCTAAAACCATCCTCATCCCCCTACTGGAACCAGGCTCTCCTTGCCCTGAAACGAGTAGGCGCGCGGATCCACCATGCCTTCCCATACAGAAGGGAAGGCCCTGGCCTCAGCCCACGTCGCCATGCAATTGTGCACAATGGACAAGTTGTCACAACTCGCCTCAACCCCCAAGATCGTCCTCCCATCCGCCCAAGACTCCTTGAGCTCCTCCCTCCCTCCGTGAGATTTGACCTTAAGGAATTGTGGAAGGACGTCTATCACCCCATC
This sequence comes from Massospora cicadina, assembly GCA_022478985.1. Lineage (NCBI taxonomy): Eukaryota > Fungi > Entomophthoromycota > Entomophthoromycetes > Entomophthorales > Entomophthoraceae > Massospora > Massospora cicadina. Next base: position 18,337 of record JAKSZP010010905.1, on the reverse strand, counting down.
CTGTCAGCAAAGGTGTCCAACACCTTATGGAGGGTGCTCCACTGTTCATACAGGACAGGGGACCGGACTGGCCCTACCTTCCAGCACCGAAGCTGCCCCCGCTGTGTGGAGCCTATTGACTCCCACCTCCATCGTTTTTTCACCTGTCCAGGTGTCGCTGCATTTTGGCCAAAGGCCCGCGCGCTCCTCCATGCTCAGCCCTGGTCTGGACACCCTGTGCAAGATCTCATGTTTGAGCAGACATTGCCTGGTTGCCACCGACCCCTCCGTGTCCTCGCCTATGCCACAGCCATCTGGACCATCCATAACTCCTTCCTTCGTGCTGCCTTTGACCAGCAGGTGTGGACCCTTCCACACATGATCACCCACTTTCAGGTACACTTTGAGATGGCCCTGAAGGTCTGCACTATGTCGCCAAATTCCCCCGCTCAGTTGTCACTGCAGCACGGCTCTGGCGCGCAAACCCCCTCCCTTTCTCGATGCCTCCTCCCTCCCCTTCCCTCGCCTCAGGCTCTTAGGAGCCCAGGCGTAATTCAATAAACATCGATGAATCCCCCTTGGGTTGGGACCATCTAGTACTAAAATAACAAATAGTGGTGCTCTCTACAGGGAGCTCTGAGCTGTCCTGGGTGAAAACGTCTATCATGAACAATGAAGAATACCTGCAGTCCTGAAGATCAATATGAAGATCAGTTGAGAAGCATTGCTCGATGGATTAGTACTTTACAGTTTGAAGTACCACCCATGCAGCCTGAAGATTTAGAATTTCCGGCCACATTCTAGTTCTTTATTCCCTCTTTTGATGGAAGTCAGTACCAACTTCAGTATGGGAACCTTAATGATGTTGTCCAACGTCAATTAATGGCATCTACTCCATGGGTGCCCACTCCAGATGCTCCCACACCTCTTCCATACTCTCTACCATTCGGGACCTCTATGCCTCAGCCCATCTGCCAGTAGGAGAACTTGCCCTAGGTCCCAAAAGCTACCTTTGCAACTTTGTCCACCCAGCAAATCATCATCTACTTCAGCTATTTGGGTTGCACCATCATGAAGTCTCCTAACAACTAGGGCTCACCCAGGCTTTACACTCCCACTTTGTTAATTTCTACAACGTGGCCTCCTCTTTTGTCCATTATAACTGCAAGGCCATTATCAATAAATGACAATTGATCAATGAGGACCAAGACCAAATTGTGGCGTTGGATAGCAGGATCTCTAGCTACCTTGAGGACCAGGTGCGTCAGAACTTCCAACACCTTGAGGCAATTTGGAATCAGCACCTCCTCCAAGTCAAAAACTGATATGGACCCTGCAGCAACACTATCAGGAGCTGGCCTCTTGTGACTACCCCTCTGGGAGTAAAGGTCCTGAAGGGCCTAGGTGGCCTAAAGGCCCCAAAGGGCGTGAGGGACCCAAAGGACAAGTGGGTCCCAGTGGACCTCAAAGGCCCTCATGTCCCACAGCACCCACTCCTGATGGTCCTGACGACCCATGAATAAAGGATGTAATAACAGCCTTGGCTGCCTTACGCAATCAAACTCAGGATGTAGCTCAGGGGTGAAAACTCTGAGTGGATGGAGTTCCCCTAAACCCTAGGGTCTCCATTGATGCAATGTTGGATGAAATGGACAACTTCAGCGCCTTCACCAAGCTTACCAATAGTTGCATCTCTCAGCTCAAACAAACTTGTTGAGGGTTTAAAACCCATCTGACAACCTTGGAGATCCAGCTTCACCTTCAGGGGCCGATATTAAATCCTTAAAAGAGCAGGTTGCAAATAAGGCTTCCATTTATTCCCTTAATAGAAACTGGGATGATATTTAGAGGACCTTAAGGGCTATATTGACGTCTAGACCAGCAGGCCCCCTGCGACTATGCAGAGACTGAGATATCTGAGCCAGCGCCCTTCCCTGGTGTTACACCCTCTCCACTCCTCTTGTGACTAACTTTAAACCTAGTTTTAAGGAAAGGTTCACCCCTGGCCAGGAAAGCATTGCCTCCTTTCTGTACGCATATGAGATTTCCATGGATGAGACCACTGACCAGAAGAAGGTGAAGCATATCCACTCCTGCCTCAATAACACTTTCTGGAAGATTATGACCAACATTTGAAGGTGTGCATCACCTGGGAACAGGTCCAACAAGCCTCAATCCAAGAGTTCAGAAGCAATCAAACCCTGGCAACCAAAAACAAGCGTTTATGGGTATCCGCCTGAATAAAAGAGAAAGCCTCATGGATTTTTCCAGCCTTTTTTATGCCCAAGCACAAACCTTAGTCATAGCCAATTGTATCACCTTGGTTGATGCTATTACAATTGTCATCTCCGCATTGGGATCCTGCTCTGAGGTTCAAATGCATATGATTGGTCAGAAGAATGTGTTTAACTATATCTGGGAAATCAAAGAAGCACTTAACGATATCCCTGCGTTAACCCTACACTCTAAGGCTACCTCTAAAGGTCCCTTTAATAGTCCTCAAGTCCATGTGGTCGAAAAACAGAAGAATCCTCGACCTCAATTCACTTACTGTAACATTTTCAGACACAGTGCCAAGACCTGCTAGAAAGGACTTGCCAAGGAGATGGAAAAAGGGCTGTCAGCATAAAGGACGAGGTTCTCCATGCTGACATCCCAAATATTCCTCAAAAATCCTCAGTAACCTCAAATGAACCTGGAGCTATTGTACTTGGAGAATAAGTTTTGGTATACATAGATAATAAAGAAACTAATACTGCTTAGTCTTCTTTCAATGGATCTCCCATGTTTCTCACGCTACCACCCCAGTTCAGAAGTTTTTTTTACCCACGTCGCAGTTTTAGTTCATAAGATCCTGGTCCTCACCATAGTTGACAGCGGCTCCCCTGTGAACGTCATACCATCCAAGATGATTAAGCGCATCAAGATTGCTCCAGACTTAATCCTTCTAGGCAAGTACACCAACGACTGGGCTACACCACCCAAACCTCACATTACCCCACGAAGGAAAAACCCACTCATCCTAACCTTTTCATCACCTCCTTCAACCAACCCTTTACGCCACCTTAGGGGTATGGTTGGAGACAAGGAGTACGCCAGTGAGACAATGGAGAACAACCTACTACAGCAGATGTCCAACTGCATCGCCTCCATTAAGAGAAGATCTCCAGGACTAATGGGGTGAGTAGCAATTACAGACTCATTCATCCTCTCATTGCTGTGGTTCCCCACCCATGCAATCTCCTTCTCACCTACTTTCATGTTCTCGATCCGCGCACTCATCCAGGGCTGGCTGTGGCCTGGGACCCGGCCACCTGTCCGGGTGGAAACACTCTTTGGCCCACACTCCAGTGGAGGCATGGGCCCAATGGACTTTGAGGTCCACGCCAACCAAATACTGGGCACCTGGATAAAGGAAGTCCTTGCCCCAGACCTCCCACAACAACACTGGTCCAGAGCAGCGAGGGCCAGCTTTGCACAGGCGCTAAGACTATCCAACCCACACAACCCATCCAGCCTGCTCACATGCCTAGAAAACCACCCCACCGCAGTGGGCCCTCACAGAACTCCCCCACACTTCAAACAGCTCCTCCGCACCATTCAATGCATGGGGTAAACCGTCATTCTCACAGGCACTATTTAGGGAAGAGGCAGACCCATATCCCACTTTATGCTAAGGAACCCAGAGGACAACCTTCAGAGGGACACTCACGATGGGACCCCAGACATAGCAAGAATAGACTACCTGGATGCTCTAGACATCCCATACGACCTCACACAGCAGAAGGAAATATGAATGCTGACACACCACCTGCTCCTCCAGCCAAGGGTAAGAGCTAACACCTGGCGCTGCCTTAGAAGAACATACAGGACCGCAGATCGCACCAACTCTCTCCATGCAGAGTGCACAGTGTGTGGAGGGAATTGCACCCTACATCACCACCTTGAAGCATGCCCCCATCAAGAGCCATATGGCCAGAAGTTGCGCGCCTGCTTAGAATCCAGAATATCCAGGAATTTTCCATCTCCAGGAGCCTCCTCGCGCTCCAGATTGAATCCCCAATACCACTTACCCCCCACTCTCTAATAGTAGCCATAGAAATGTGGACAAGCCACACCATCGTTTTGGAGGCATTCAGGGGTACCGTACCAACCATCTGTGGGACAATCAATAGACTCCACGTTCACCTATTGGAAACTTCCAAGCCTGGCTTTATGGATACATGAAGCTGAGGCAGAAAAGGCTCATAGAGTCATGGTTCCCAGTATGGTTTCTAGCACGGACCCCTTCCTACACACCTGCTCCATAACAGGGGAAACCCCCTCAGAGTAGAGTCCTAAACACCCCCCACACCTGGCGGTACCGGCTGGCAACAGGGGTAGCTCTTCTACTCTGGGGTGCCTAATTCAATTCCATCTCGCCTTCCTCTTTTCCTATGTTCTTTTTGGTATTGCTTATCCCCTGTTCAGCTTGCCTTAGTTAAATAAAAGATTTCTCTGGATTTGCCACTATATGGAGTATGGCACAGCTTGCCCACAATGCACCCAACCTATATGGGCCTATTCCTCTCTACCAGTGAAGTTTAGAAAGCTTGCTGTAAACACCCCCACTGTTGCACTAGATAACCCTAGCTATGACCTGCTCCTCAGGGCTCAGTTCCTTCGAGTCTGCTTAGACTTAGTCCATTACAATGATGGCTTTCTATCCATATCAGGGCATTGGGTCCCTCTGATCTTCAAAAATTCTCATGACTCTAAGATGGAAGTTAAAGCCTGAGCCTGTTTACTGGAGAGTGAAGGCTAAATAAATCAGCTTGAATATCATGTAAGGGGCCCTCAAGTCTGATTGCCCCCTGCTTTGTGATGGTCAAGAATGCATGCTGATCTACTTACTTAGGGCGACTACAATACCTTCAAAGTCCCAAGTCATTGCTGAATTCTGGGTCCATGCTAACTTTCCCTCTGGATACCTACTGGAAATCCGAGGCCTAGACAGCCTGTCCGCTAAGGAGGTGCTAACTTTCCTGGGGGATTATAGATTTAGCTTATACCAGATTCATATCTGTGTTGCTGTCTAATATTACTAACAATCCCAAAATAGTAGGTCCAACCAGTCCCGCCGCCTATGTCCTCCTCCTACCAGTGGAGGCTGTTGAAGATGTTCAAAGTATCAGGAGCTTAAGGGACTTCAGCTTGGAGTTGCCCCATTGGTAGGCCTGGTCAACAACAGTATTGGAAAGGACCTCTCGGATGACCAACAACGCAAGGTTCAAGAGTTATTAGAGGAGTATTCAGACCTGTTTTTGGCCTCAACATATGAATTTGGAAGAATGAACGGAGTTCTACATCACGTGGAGACTCAAGACGCTTCCCCGTCCAGTACACTCTACCAAAAAAAGCAAGGTTGAAGAGGTCCAGGTGGCAAAAAGCTCAAACAACTACTTGACACCAGACTCCTAGTACCATCACGCAGCCCTTGGGCTTCTTTTCTTCTGCTGGTTTGGAAGAAGGGTGGCAGCCACCAAGTGATGATGGACTACAAGTGACTCAACTCCATTACCATGAAGCACTGTTAGCCTCTGCCCCAAAATGATGATTCCCTCCGTCTGAATTCCAGATCACAGTGCATTTCCATCATGGACCTAGCCAGAGGATATTGGCAAGTTGAGATCGCCCCTAAAGATTAATCCAAGTGCTCTCTCATAGCTAATGAGGGGCTCTTTAAGACCACGAGGATGCCCCAAGGGCCTCTGTAACGCCCCAGCCACATTCCAACGCGCCATTGACGGGATCCTTGGAGTCTTGAAGCTTTTGTGCGTCCTTATCTACCTAGATGACATTACTATTTTCTCATAAAACTTTAATGGACACATCAAGCATCTCAGATAAGCCTTCAATTGGCTCTAGAAGGCTTATATAAAGCTTAAACCTTTGAAGTGATCTTTCTTCCTGTCAGAACTGTAGTTTCTAGAACAAAAAGTTTCAAAGGATGGCATCTAGCCTATACCAGACAAAGTTGATTCCATAGAAAGAATGCCGCACCCCCGAGGCTTATGGGATATACAGGTGTTCCTAGGCATGTTGGGCTATTATTGTCAGTTTATACCCCAGTTTGCCAACTAGCTGAGCCACTATTCTATCTCCTACAGAAGAATTTGCCATTTAAATGGTGGCCTGAACAAGAACAGGCTTTTAATGCCTTGAGAACTTCTCTATGTACTAAACCCATTCTTGTCCACCCGCAGTTTGATCAACCTTTCTTGTTGTTTATGGATGCAAGTGATGTCACCGTCAGGGCTATCCTAGCCCATAATGAAGAAAATATGGTCAACTATCCCTTGGCCTATTTTGGTAAGACACTGAGTAAAGCTGAACGAAATACAGTGTTACTGAGAGGGAGTGCCTGGCTGTCTTGTTAGCCATCAAACATTTTTGGCCTTATTTCTATGGTACCCACTTTACCATTGTCACAAAACACTCCTCACTCCGGTGACTCCAGAAAATGAAAGACCCAGATGGCCGTTTATCCAGATGGGCCTTACAACTGCAGAGCTATGATTTCACCATTATCCATTGTGTAGGAGCAATTTTGCCAAAGCGCTGAAGGTTTCTCCAGGATGCTGGTGCTATCAGTTTTGATTCCTGAGGAGGACCAGCTTTATGATCTGATAGGTCAACATGAGCAATGGGAGTTGGAAATTCCCAAGCTCCAAGATGAACTCCAAAGGATGACCTGAGACACTTAAACTAAGGATTGGTTGCTCTACAAAGAGGGTCAATAAGAAATGGCTCCCTTATGTCCACCCTTTTTCCTGAACTAATGTTATTCTAGAAGGCCATTTAACTGTGGGAAACATTGTGGTTAAGAAGACTCACAAATGACTGAAGTCATAATGCTACTCGGAATGAATGGTAGAGACTATCCAAGAGGTTTTGGAGGCATGTATGACTTGCTGATCCCAAGACCAAGCAAATCCTTGATTTTAACACTTGGTCGTTGCCCCAACGGGCCCTTCATTGTTGTTAGCATTGGTGTGTTGGGCTCTTTTCCCACTGAGTTGCATGGCCATAAGTATATTCTAATAGCTGTGGACCATCTAACCAAGTGGGTTGAAGAAATTTTGGTCACAGCTACCACTGCCAAAGCCACAGCCCATTTTTTGTTCAATCCATTTTCACCCAGCATGGGTGCCCCCAAACTTTACTTTCAGGCAACAGGTTGATCTTCACCTCACAGGTAGTAAAATACCTTACCTAGCTATTTGGCACTAATCAGAAATTTGCCACCCCTTACTACCCATTAACTAATGAGCGGTAGAATGCACTAACGGTTCTTTTATCTCCATTTTACATAGGGTGGCCACCTCAGATCCTGCTCGCTGAAAGAACTACCTACCCAGCGCATTGCTTAGCCTATAGGTAAGCTACCACTGAGTCATCAAGACTTCCCCCTCTGAAGCCCTGTATGGACGTACTCCACGGCTACCAAGTAGCATTCAGCCATTGCATCAAACCTCTACGCTAGAGAACTCCAAGTTGATTATGAGGGCGTTATCTGATGAAATTTTCTGGCTTCAAACCCTGGCCATACAAGGCATTGTCACCACTACAGGAATAGAGACATCTCGATTTAATCTCGGTCAATCCTCTTTACCAACTTTCCAATTAGATTACTTTACTCTCTTCTATCATTATTGACCTGGAGGTCGACAGAATAAGCTTGAAGTTCTTTGTTACAGGGCTTACAAGGTTATTCATAAAGTGAAGTCAGAGTACTCCTTTGCTGATGTCACCCATGGGGACTGTGGTTAATAGGGTGCATGGACGGTTCCTTTGGCCCTATACCCCCTCTGACAGGATCTTGAGGAGGGCGTTGTCAGGATTCAAGATGAAAAACAAATCAAAGTCCCTACTATCAAATTGAGCTACAGTGAATTGACTCTCAGGCCTATTTGAATGGAGTTTATCTTAATGGCTCTGATCCCAAACTCAGTCAGAAATCCACACACATTTGAGGATCATTGAAGATGACTTCAGGAGTCTCATCTCCACTCCCTGAACCACAAGAGGTGGGGTTTCCACCGCTCCAATCATAAGGCAACAAAGTATAATGAGAGTGCCACCCAGGCGGTTAATCCAGAAGGCCATGAAAGATCCTGAGCGGATGGGGCCATGAAGATCCTTGAGGCACCATGTCCCTACGAACCCTATAAATATTTATACATTTTAATCTAATAAAGTAGTTGGTATTCAGCCCATCCTTGCGATTTTGACCTTCTCTAGTATAAATAGCTCAGCGTTTGGCTCTGAACTTAAAATTTATTAAGTTTCAAGATTCAAATTCTGGTGCAAACTCTTTTCATACTTTTTAGCTTTGATCCCACCTTTGAACCTTGGTGACAGTCTAAAGAATTATAACGATGATAGTACCATTTTCTCCTCTGTTACAACCATGCATCCATATCTATGCTTGGAGATGCATGAGAAGATTGTGTTGTATTTCTAAGTGTTCTAATGCCACTCAATCTATATGCACAGTATGTGGACAACTTGGAACTTTATACCACTAAGTTCAACAACATCTTTGCTCCTAGGCTATTGGAGTGAATTTTTGTAACTTTTATTCCAAGACAGTATATAGAGGTTTCTCATATCAAGCAACATATTTATTATCAGAATGGATTCAACCATCCCTGACTCACTTTGTGCACCAATAGTAGTAATAATACTATGGACTTTTCACACCATTGTACTGGATTCTTTCAATAGAACATCTCCAACACTTTGTAAGGAAGTTAACCACATCCACCTACACCTGATAGATCACTTTCAAGCTTAGATATCTAGCCACGTGATCTTATAATGGAGGAAAACGATGAACTGTGGTTTATCATTTGGTTCCTAAACCAGACCCTTTCCACCATTCATGCTCTATATTGGCTTAGGCCTCTATATGAGCAATGCTCCCAATCTTCCACACCCTGGTGGTATAGCTGAAAACAGGAGGAGGCATATCTAACTCTGGGGTGCATTTTTCAATTCATTTTTGTAATTATTTATCTTTAATTCACAATTAAGAGTGTCTGCACCATGGTTGGCCTTCACTGAGTAAATTAAAATATATAAGACTTTTTCTATGATAAAGAATTAAGTACTTTATTTATTCAATTGAGGTAAGCTGAACAGGGGATGGACATTACCAAAACTAAAAAACCCAACAAATAAATTCTCATCAAACAAAATGAACAAACTACCCAAAATGAGTGGATGACACAAGATGCGGACACAACCAACCAGGTGGGACAGCAGGAACCGCTTACCCAATCATGGCGGAAGGGGAGGGGGATCAGAGGGCTCATCCTTGGCCTTTGTTTCATCCCAAAGCAGGGCACAGGCTACGGTGGAGAGAAGCGGCGTTGGGGCATCAGTGGGATGTTGAGTTAAATTTACAATAATCTGGGTGGCAGGAAGACAGCTGTTGTTTATCAGAGTTCTGACGTAACTGGCCAAAGCTGCTTTAGCTTTTATGCGTGCATCAGGGAGCTTTACAAACGTGGGAATATTGGTGTGGGTAATCTTGGATTTGGGATTCTGCGTTACCACTGCCACATCCTTGATGAAATCATTGGCAGCTTTGTGAGCTTTGATCAACATATTTTTTGAAGCATATTGGTAGTGGAGGGAATATTGGGAGGATGTGTTCCTCCTGTGAGAATCGCCACTGATTTGGTGGCAGCTTTGTGAAGAGGATGACAATCTGGCTTAGTTGTTGATTCAACAGCCAGCTGGTGGTCACTATGGAACATTTTGGCATTTTGCTGATGGGTGTATAAATGAGGGGGTAGCTCAGCATCATGGTCAATAAACACAAACCGCTCTAGTTGGATAGTGCATCTTCAATAATATTCCTGGAATCATCAATTTCAGCCAATAGATCCCAAGGATTTTGGTTGACTTAAATTGGGGAATCAGCATATTTCTGAGTTTAAAGGTTCTTTGGAGGATGCATGGGAGCAAACTGTGGCCCAATCTTTTGCTTGATTGGATGGAGCGTTTGTGGCACTGAGAAAGGAGGAGGCTGATTGGTGGCTGTTGGCGCAGCTGCAGCAACAGGCTTTGGGGGAGGGGAGATAGGATCATACCCCATACCAAAGCTGATATGAGATGTGTGGCAGATTGGAAGCAATGGACAGAAAATCAGAGCCATCAGAAGCAGCTAAATATGGGCACTTACATTTCAAGTGGTCCAACTTGAAACAGGACGGATAGATCATTCACCCACCCTCAACGTGGGCCCAGAATGGATGGTCAGGGGTAGAGGGGATGATGGCATGAGGGGAATTGACAAGGCAATTTTATTAGATTTAGGGCTGATTGTGGCATAAGACTGAGGCCCAGCGAGGCTTGTGGCCCCATTTGGGACCACAAATTGCAAGATGAGGTTGGAGCCATAGGCTTCCAAACCTTTCATCAGCTCCTAGTAGAGCACCTTATGGAAAAAAAGGGTGGGCAAACTAGCAAACTGAACCATCAAAGTGGTATCCGTTGGGAGCCAGTTCTGAATTGTTGGGAGAAGGGTACCCTGGAGAATCCAGGGGCACAGTTTCTGCAGTGGCAGAGTGTCATGAAAACGGCAGAAGAAGTTTATACTGGCCTGCCAATCAGGATGTGTAAGCACCCAAAAAGCAAGCCAGAATGCCAGAGGCATTGCCGCATGTATGCCGTTATATGGAGCCGGGCATTAGGAAATGATAAACCGTTGGTTCAGGGCAATAATGAACAGCAACCTGAAAATGAACCAAATAGAGACAGCCCCAGACACAGGTGATCTTGCTTCAGGGGGTGGTACCACATGTATAGTTTCTACCAGGTCACTGACAGTTGGTTTAATTTGACTGGGGATACAAGGGGCGGATCCTTGCTTGGAGATGGTGGATGTAAGGCCACAAGATCCCAGAATATTGTTGACGGATGTTTGTAATAATCTAATTGAATTTCCAGAAGTATCTTTTTAGTACTAGTGGTGCCCAACCCAAAAGGGGGAGCTGCCATGCATCTTTATTCGCAAATGGGCCAAACAAAGGGATTATCATAAATTAAAAAATTCCTAATATACCCCTAGGTTATCAGCCTAGGAAGCCATATAATATGGCGAGGAGGCTTTGGGGAAACTTTTGTCCAGCGCCCGCTTTAGCTGGTGGACCATGGCGTACAACATTGTGGTAAGAGCATCAGTGACATATGGCATAAGGAGGTATAATTGTGGGTTTTCTTCGTTAATGAGGCCAGCGGTGTCCATTTCCTCAACATATTTAGAAAGTTGATGCTCAGCAAAAATTATGAGAGCTGGCACACAAGTAAATGACTTGATGCGCCGTGGTTTTCAGGATAATTGGGGTCAAAAAGAGAAGTTTTTGCTGCATTAATGCAAGCGCAGCTCACACCAAAAGCAAGCTCCTCAATTTTGTACTTCTCATCTTCCTCAAAATCATGAGGATATTTGGGGATAGGAGTATCCTCAACAAGGGGCTCCATTGCCCCATGGAGTTTCTGGCAGAGAAGGGTGTTGGCCGGGGCAGCTGCAGCCACAACTGCCATTGTATAAAATTTTTATAAAGGAAAACCCATTTTTGGATGAAAATGGCAGGAACGCGATTTGGGAGGGTCAATGAAGAACTCCTCAAAAGCAAAATCCAGTTTCACGTGGCATGGCTGTCTGTCCTCTTCAATCCATTTGAGAGACTCAAATGGATTGGATTTGGCTAGCGCTGGGCCAGCCACAGGAATCGGGGCTATGGCCAGAGCTGATTAGCCATGTGCTGTCAACCATGGCAGCTCAGCTGAAACTGGTTCAGCCATCAACTCAGGATTCCGTAATCCAGTCAAATTTTTAAAATCTTAAATTTTCTTTAATTTTGATTGACCGCCACTTTGGAAGAAGTGCCAGAATTCCCCAATGTGGGGGGCGGGAGTATCAAGCCCCATTAAAAAAATTGGGGTGAGTCAGCCGCTGGGGCAGCGCCCAAGCCCTGAGTGGCAGATGCAGTGGAAGCGGCAACTGTGGGGCACTTGTGCTTTGAGTGGTCAAGCTTGAAGCAAAAGGGGCAAATGGCATAGCCATTTTCAATGCGCGCCCAGAATGGGTGATCAGGGGTGGATCTGATCACGGTGCAGGGGGAATCGTGAGGTGAGAGTCACAATGAAATGGGTGGATTGTTGCAAGGTGCAAGGCCCTGCCAACTGATCTGCACCATTGGGAACCACAAACTGCAACACAGGGTCTGCGCCATAAATGGCCAAACCCTCCGTGAGCTTGTGGCGGAGGCAATCAGGGGAAAGAAAAGAGGGCAACCTGGCAAACTGGACCACCAAAGTGGCCTCATCTGGGAGCTGGGTGCAAATGGTGGGCAAACTTTTTTAAAAAATTAATTGCACCTTGGCTGCTGCCGCTGCATCAGCTTCAGAGCGGAAGCCAAGGTCAAAGTAACCCTTAAAGGGGCAGAAGTCAATAAAGCTGGAAGGTTTGAAAACTGCCATGGCCATCTCAATGATGGCCGCGCTTGAATATGGGAAGAGATTCCAATATTTGATCCAGAGGCTGAAACGCAAATTGCTCCGTGGGAGCACCAAAGGGCTCTGGAGCATCGCCTGAGAGCTGGCAAGGTGGTGGACCAAGTCCCAAGGGGGGACATAATGTCCAGAAGAGTTGGGAGGGCTAGCAGAGCCAGCCTGGGTGCACTTCGTCAGCAGCTGAAAGATACCAGATGGTGGCACACCACCACCCCAAACTGGGGTAGCAGGCATCAAATGCATCGACATTGGTAAGTTTTGACTCAATCGAGTGGTTGTTTTTTGTATTTTTTAAAAAAACCAAATTTGGCTTTAATTTGGGTATTAAAGCAAAAGAAAGATGGATTACCAGAAGCATCTAGCTCGCTGAATCCAGTTGATGATGATAGGGGCCATAGTGACCATCAGTACTGGTAAAGCCCATCTGGTATAAGGACTGACAGACCACCAGAGAAAAGCCATCAGGAATGCGGCCAGAAGGATATCAATAAAATCAAAATTAATAGTTTTCAGAGGCAAATTTTATTGTAAAGGAAAGTAAAGAAAATTGACCAACAATTTTTTAGTGTGATGCAACTGATTAAATAGTGGTTGATTGATGCAGGAACAAGCTGGGATTAAGACCCTCAATTTGACCTAACTGGCGAATTATTCAGGAATGGGGCAGAAAAGCTCACTGGGAACTGACATCAAAGAATTTTGCGGCAGGCTGAGTCTCTGTCAGTTCAACCTCAAATGCCCAAACCGAGGCTCAACTGCATTTCTGATGGTTGGTGCGACGGCATCTGGCCTGATGACTAAAGGAATCCCCCAGGGCCACCCCACGTAGGGGTGGTCCCAATTGGTTGGGAATGGGTTTGGGATGCCCAACCCACCCGTGACCGGTCGCAGGGCCATTTGTTCAGTCAAAAGCGTTGCATCAGCTGCAATGCCCAATTTTCCAGAAGAGAGCTTTGAACTCTTATCAATGGTGTCTGATGCTATTACCTGCATGTCAGGGATTATCCCCAATGATTTTGAGAAGGGGTTAAATTTGGCAATCACAGCGTTGGCTAAATTAAAACTGTTGGCATTTTCAGCCTTTAAATCAATCTTTGTCCCTTTTCAACTATGTGGATTCTAATCATCAGGCTTGTTTCCACTCATTTTTGGACTGATCAACTTCATTTTGGCGATCTTGGCACAAATTTCTCTGATCAGACATACTAGTTCTGCCAAGGTAAAGTGTGCACTAGGGGAGGGATCTGAAGAGGGAGGGCTATTACCAAGCGCTTGTCTACCACATGGGCGAGGTTGCCCTGGGTAATGAGGGGTACAGCTACCCTCTATGGAACCTTCTTACTCAGAAATGGGAAGAGGGACTGATCGACATACAGGGGATGTTCCCCATGACTTATATTACCCTTTCCTTTTTTCCAAAGGAAGGGCACCACCTCTGGGAAACTGCACAAAGGCCACATTTTTGTGCGCCTTGGGTAACTTGATCGCCATTACAGTCGCAATTTTTTTGGGGGGCTGAGAGCATCATGGTGGGATTTGTGAAATTCTTCAACCAGTTCCATGCGGTTGGCGCAATCACAATCCTTAACCCAATTGTTCTCATAAGCTGGGTACCCTTTCCAAGCCACAAGGTATTGAATGGACCGACGGGACTTGCTGGATGCTAGGATATTTTCCACTTTGGCCTCTTCCAAATTTTCAATAATGATTGACTCAGGATCCATGGGGCCGTGCCCTAAAAGGGCAACAACTGGGAAACGTGGAAGACGGGGTGATGTTTCCAGTGAGCTGGCAGTTTTAGCCAGAACACACCATTACCCAAGTCTTCCTCTACCAAATGGGGGCCCAAACGCTTACTTGAAAACTTACAGGAGGGCACTTTCATTCTCAAATGATGCGTATCGAGCATAACATAGGAGCCCACCATTATGTCATAACCTGGGAGTCACTTATGATCTGCAAACCGCTTGTAGTCTTCAATGGCTTTGGTGAGGTGTTCCTGCACTAAGGATTGAGTAGACCTAATATGTTCAGCATAATCCGCGGCAGCTTGGACTTTGGGATGCAAACAGGGTCTGACCAAAAAGGAAGGATTATAACCCAACGTCACTTCATAGGGAGAAAATCCCGAGGAAGCATGAGTCCCATTGTTATAGGCGAATTGAGCGAGGGAAGGTCGTTAGCCCAGGTGTCCTGTGCAGCTGCAGCATAGCAACGCAGGTACTGTTCTAAGACTTGGTTAACTCGCTCAGTCTGTTCATTGGACTGGGGATGATATGCCATGGAGCAACAGGGGGAGATTTTTAAATAGATAAGAGTTCACTCCAGAACTGCACCGTGAACTGTGAGCCACAGCACTGATGATCTCCTGTGGAAGGCCAAACATCGAGAACACATGGCGCACAAAGAGATGAGTGGTTTTCTCTGATGTAATCGTGGAAGTGCAAGGAATAAAATGGGAAAACTTAGTGAAATGGTCCACCACCACCATCACTGCCATAAACCTGTTAGAGCAAAGGAGTTCAATGATAAAATCCATGGACATTGATGTCCATGGACCCTCCACCTGTTGTAAGGGGTGTAGAAGCCTGTTTCTACCAGAGTGATTTGACTTAGCCCGAGCATAAGTAATGCAATTGGCGATCCAGGACAGAACTTTCTTAGTTAAACCCGCCCAATTGTAGGTCCGCTTGATCAAGTCAATGCATTTCTTATTTCCCGGATGGCCAACTGTGGTGGGATTGTGATGCGCACAAAATACCTCAGTTCTGAAGGTAGGGGGAACCCAAATTTGTGACCTAAAATAAATGAGGCCCTCCACTAAGGAGTAGAGAGAGTGTTTATGTTTTTGAAGGGACAATTGCTCAAATAACTCCACACCCTCAGGATAGGCCATTTGACCAGCTAAGACCTGAGCTACTAGCAGGGCGTTGGGAGCAAGGGCAACAAAAGAGACAACAGGGAGAACAATCAACAAGTTTTGAGTTGCAGGAATCACGATAATGAGATCCACTTCATCTGGGTCTGAGGGACAGTGGGTGGGGCTGCAGCTGAGAAAATTGGGAAGTACGTTAAGCATACCTTTTCTGAATTCAAATTTGAAATTGAAACTGCACAAGTCCCGATAGGTACATGCTTGCTGATGCACCAATTTTTGGGGTTTATTGAAATACAAGAGAGCCTGGTGATCCGTGTGAACAGTTAACTCACGTTAAGCACCCTGTAACAGGTACCGCCAATGAGTCAATGACCATGCTACGCTGCCAACTCCTTGTCATAGATGGCCCAAGACTGCTCCATAGAGGTAAACTTTCAGGAAAAATAGGCGACCAGATGTTCCAAGCCATCGTGCTCTTGGAGAAACACTGCCCCACTGCCACCAAGGAGGCATCACATGCAACAATATACAGCTTAGCAGGAACTGCATATATCAGGACAGGAGGGTATAAAAACACATCTTTAATCGATTTGAATGCCTGCTGGCATTTGGCCATCCAGTGAAATGGTACATTCTTGCCTGTGAGGGGGTGGAGTGGGGCAGTGAACTGAGAAAGAGCTGGGGAAAAATTTTTCAAGAAAATTATGGTTCCCAAGAAACTCCATAATTTGTTTCTGGGTTGTCAGGGTTGGCCATTTTCGGATAGCACCCAACTTATTGGGAGGAATCGCATAACCATCTTTAAGGATGAGGTTCCCAAGAAAGGTAAATTCCTCCTTATAGAACTCACATTTGGAAGTCTTAACAAACAAGCCTGCCTTTGCAAAGCAGCCATGACTGCTTCCAAGTCAATAGCATGTTGTTATGGAGTTGGGGAGTGAACCAGAATGTTGTCAATATATGCAACCGCAAAAGTAAACTGGAGGCTACCCAGTACACTGTCAATCATTCGTTGAAACGTAGCAGGGGCATTCTTCAGCCCCAAAGGGCATTACGCGGAATTGGAAAATGCCTCGCTTTGTCCAGATCGCTGTTAACCATTCTTGCCCTTCCATTACCCAAATCTGGTTGAAAGCATTGACGAGATCCAGCTTATAGAACACATGACATTTGGTGATTGCCTGGCTGATCGTCTGCTCCAGAGGCAGAGGGTAGGGATTGTGAACCGTTACTTTGTTTAAATGTCCATAATCCACACAAGGATGGAGGGAACCATCAGCTTTTTTGGCAAAGATGATGGGAGATGTGACTGGCAATGTCTCCTTAAACAACCACACTTTTTAGCATATCATCCAACCAAGTGTTAAGCGCAACCTCCTCCTCCGCTGTATGGGAATACAACAGACAGTTAATATTCACCACTTCACTAATGTACAAAATCCCAGGTCAAATTTAGTATGAGGAGGCAGATGATCTGCCTTTTTGGAATCGAAAATACTTTGATAGCACATTAACTTTTGGGGAAATCAGACGGAAGGCCAGCAGGTGAGACAAGGAAAGTAATAGAACTGCAATCTTGTGTTCTCTTAAGAGTGTCAACTAAGGGGAATTCGCCCTCCAGTTGATCATTAACAAATGACAACATGTTAGACTCCAGATTAATCTTGACATGTTGTCGGCGCCACCATCCAACCCCTAAGATCACCTGAAACACCAAGCTTGGCATAGCAGAAAACCGATCACAGAATCTAATCTGGTGTACTAAAAAAGGTACTGGTCAGCGGACAATATATGATATCTGGGAGGCTGAAGAAGCCATCATCACCAATGGACCCACGTCCATGTCAGTTCCAATTGTTGGGCTTACTTGACGCTCATGAAATTACCCACAGCTCTGGTATCCACCAGGGCCTCAAAGGAGAAATGGTGAGATCTGATACTAATCTTCATAGGTAATAAGAAATAAGCAAAGTCTTGTTTATTGGTAGATTTGGGAGTTTCTGTTGCAACTGAAGAAATGGCAGGCAAATTGGGGGGAAGGTCAGGGGCTTTTTCTTGAGCAAAGTTGGGAAGAACGAGGGCTTGGGAACTGGCTTCCTCCATCTGGGCTTTTACTGATTCATTTATAGGTGAACCAGGATCAGCCAACTCCGACGCAGGAGTGGTTACGGGCTCAGAAGGCAAAACTATCACTGTTTCAATTGTAAAAACTGCGTCTGCATCATCGTTGGGTAATCCTATCATAAAATTTCCCCCTTGATGGCAGAAATTATGGCAAGAGGAGGCATTGATAGTAGTTGCAGCGGTACATATTTGATCTACCATTTCTCTCGAGGTGGACCAAATCTCATGGTAAGCAGAAGCTGAATCCAAACCTGATTTAAAGATTGCCTGAATCATATCATTAGAGAGGTCCAGTGTGGGAGCCTGTTTGCAGAAGGTAGAGATCAAAGAAGCCAAGCTAGTGGCTTCGTCCATAGAAGAGAGCAATCTGAATAAGTGGTCTGAGCGTGACACTGGGGGTTTAAAGGCAGTTGGTATGGTGGCAATCAGCAAAGTAGGATCCCCCATGTCGTGATTCCCCCTGGATTAGGTGAAAGCCTTGTCCAGGGGGAAGGTTGATATATTAATTCAAAGGGACCAATTCCCAAATGGCCTAATAATTTTGATAATGGAGTTTAATTTAACTGGAATACCGAATTCGGGGCTTTGCCTACATTATGCCAAATTTTGGGAATATTTACATTTCCAAGTTGTTATCTAATCTTAATCCACACTTTTATCTATCATCACTTATCCCAGTATCGGGACTTTCCTACAGGTCCCATGACACTACCCTTACAAACCCTATTCATATCCTTACATTTCAAAGCACTATAAATAATTCTTGATCAAACTAAATAAAGTACT
>JAKSZP010010904.1:0-86139 GCA_022478985.1 Massospora cicadina | reverse complement strand
GGGTGGAACCACTGGATGTTGAGATTGAAGATAGGTCTAGCTTGACTTTTACATACTAGGAAGTACTCTAATAAATTTTGGATGGAAACAAGCAAATCTTCCCAGTAGCATTGAGTCTTGAGCCACAGGTAAGATTATCAAATTCACTCATGGCTGACTTGCCAATGTCCCTCTAATATGTTGTCAGTCTGAGCTGAGAGGCATATATATGGCAACCATTTTTGATATACGTTTTTAAAATTCACCGTTTTTAACTTGGAGGTTTTTAATTTTTTCATTCTTTTTGAAGGGTTGGGGATTCATCTTTCCATGAATATGTTGGGTTAAAAGATCTTAGAGTTGATCTTCCTCAGGCTCAGTTAGAGTTTATATGGGGAGCTTGGATAAGCAACCCGCATTATGGTGGATGGGCCCTAATTTATGAATAATGGAAAAATTGTAATTTTTGCTTTTTAACGCCAATTGGGCTAAACTCCCATCAAGATCCTTTATTTGCTGTAACCATTACAAGGAAGCATGATCATTAGTTAATTTAAAATGATTCTCATAGTAGAGTCAAAATCTTACAAGCAAATAGAGCCGCCAATCATTTGCATTCTGTAATGCTATAGTTACGTTTGGCTCTGGTTAAAGTCTTGCTATAGTAAGCAATGGGATGGTCCACTAAGTTTCCATCGTGCTGAAGATAATATAGCTCCAATAGCTATATTTCTAGCATAGGTAAAAAGTAGAAAAGGTTTATCAAAATTGAGATGTATAAGTATGGATGAATGGGTGAGAGCTGTGCGCAAAGGTCAAAGGCCTGCTGTTGCTCTTCTTTTCATTATAAGGGTCTACACTTTTTCAATAAAAATACTAGAGGCTCAGAGGTATCAACAAAATGGGGAAAAAACTGGCGATAATATCCCACCAGCCCAAAGACCTGTACATCTCTTGAGGATTTAGGGTGGACATTTTAGAAATGGCCTTAAATTATCATCCATCAAAAATATTCCAGCTTTACCTACCTTATGGCCCAAGAAATCTGACACTCTGAAAGAAGGAGCATTTTGACGGCTAAAATTTTAGCGGGGCTTTCCCAGAACCAGTGGAAAACTTGTCAGAGATGATCTATTTGCTTGGTAAAAGTTCTCAAAAAGATGTTAATATTTTGAGATTAACTATCATACACAAACGTTTCAAGTCACCTAAAGGTCCGTCAATGGCGCTTTGGAAGGTAGCAGGGGCTTTACATAACCTCTGCGGCAATTGAGTGGGCTTGAATAGTCCTTCACTTGAAATAAGGGCACATTTTTCCCAAAACTCAAGCGACAAAACAATTTTTCAGTACCCACTGGCGAGATCCATAGCCAAAAAAAGTGGGAACCTAACATCAAGCACAAGGATTAATCTATATGCGGCAATGGATAGCTATACTTACTTTTGATTGAATTGAGGCAGCAATAATCCATGAAAGCACGGTGGCCATCATCCTTCTTCTAAATCAATAGGAGTGGGGAAGCCCATGGGCTTTTAGCAGGCACAAGTAACCCAGTTTCTAACAGTTGCTGTAAATCTAAGGCCACTTGGCTTCCTCAACTTTAGATTTCCTGTATGGCCGAGCTTTAAATGTAGGATAATCCTTCATCTCAATTTGGTGAAATACCCCCAACGTTTTTCCATGGTCACTTGGTCCCAAGGGAAAAAATCTATATACTCCTTGAGGTGGTCTTCACCGTTCTGGCGTTTGTTAGGGGTGAGATTGTCCCCTTTTTACTTTCAACCAAAGCTATGGCAGATAGAGAATCAAACCCTAAATCTTGTAAAGAGCTAAAACAACTCATGTTAACAATATCCTCACTGGGACATAATTTTATGAAAGTGATAGGGGCATGCAGAGGAACTTGGAGGATTTGATCATTAAATCCTGATAATATAGTGATAAATTTTCTGTGGGCCATATCCAAAATCCCTGAGCAGGTCAACGCTTCTTTCATTGAAGGGTTTAGATGTCCACTTAGCTCAAAAACTTGATTAAGAGGGACGTGAATCATGCTCCCCATATCTAAAATCACTTGTAAACCAGAGAATATTGTAATAGGAAGAAGGCATACAGAGGGATTCCATCTTTGGCGTCCACAGCCTCAGGGGGCAACTTAGTATTGCCTCCTAAGACTTGATATTCAACTTTGCAAATGGAGGACGGATTTAAGAAGGCAAGTTCGTTTTTTGGGTCTCTTTTACTTTTAACTTGGAGGTCAAATATTAATGGTATCCTATATCATAGTAAGTACAGATACTTCTCTTCATGGTTGATGATGCAACTGAACTCCTGCATCAATTGGACTCCAATAAGCAACTAGTAGTTATCAGTTTTCTTATGCAATAGTGGGGGCAGTAATTAGAAACTTTCTGAATCAGAGAGGTAAGGCGGAATATGTCCAATTTCTTTAGTTGTCCAATTACTGGTCATCCCATATTAAGCTTTGTAAATCAAGTGTTGAATCTTGGCGATTCTGTATGTATCTGTTGAAGGGTTTTTTGCACAGGGTTTTAGACATTAAAAAATTGGAATGGACAATATGACAATCGCATGTTCCTTGATACACTTGTAAACAATTAATATATACATCATAAAACGGGAGCAATTTATTTCAAACACTTCTTTATTTTATTATAATAAATTGACGGATCTTTCTTTAGTCCGCTCCCTCTTTCTTCCTATCTTTTTTTTAGTACTAGATGGTCCCAATCCGAGGGGAGATTCATCAATGTTTATTGAATTACGCCAGGGCTCCTAAGAGCCTGAGGCGAGGGAAGGGGAGGGAGGAGGCATTGAGAAAGGGAGGGGGGTTTGCGCGCCAGAGCCATGCTGCAGTGACAACTGAGCGGGGGAGGGTTGGCGACATAGTGCAGACCTTCAGGGCCATCTCAAAGTATACCTGAAAGTGGGTGATCATGTGTGGAAGAGTCCACATCTGCTGGTCAAAGGCAGCATGAAGGAAGGAGTTATGGATGGTCCAGATGGCTGTGGCATAGGCGAGGACATGGAGGGGTTGGTGGCAACCAGGCAACGTCTGCTCGAACATGAGGCCTTGCACAGGGTGTCCAGACCAGGGCTGAGCATGGAGGAGCGCGCGGGCCTTTGGCCAAAATGCGGCGACACCTGGACAGGTGAAAAAACGATGGAGGTGGGGGTCAATAGGCTCCACACAGCGGAGGCAGCTTCAGTGCTGGAAGGTAGGGCCAGTCCGGTCCCCTGTCCTGTATGAATAGTGGAGCACCCTCCATAAGGTGTTGGACACCTTTGCTGAAAGGATGGGGTGATAGACGTCCTTCCACAATTCCTTAAGGTCAAATCTCACGGAGGGAGGGAGGAGCTTAAGGAGTCTTTGGCGGATTGGAGGACAATCTTGGGGGTTGAGGCGAGTTGTGACAACTTTTCCATTGTGAAAAATTGCATGGCGACGGGGGCTGAGACCAGGACCGTCCCTTCTGTATGGGAAGGCATGGTGGATCCGCGCGCCTACTCGTTTCAGGGCAAGGAGAGCCTGGTTCCAGTAGGGGGATGAGGATGGTTTCAGGCGATGGCCTGGGTGGTTTGTGAGCCACTCCCCTAATGAGGTCAGAGATGCTCTAGGAAGACCCAGAGCTGCTGACACTGACCGGCGGAGGGCGGGCGCCCATTGGGGCATGGGGGTCGCGTCCCAGAAGACAATCGGCCATAGGAACTTCAGGGAGGTTTTGGTGGCGTGGGATCGCGTGTCCAGAAGCCCTAGGCCCCCTTCATTGCAGGGTCAGGCAATGGTTGAGAGGGCCATTGGTGGATGGTTTGAGACCAGATCCAACAGCGGAGGAGTAATTTGAGCCGCGTATAAAAGGCATCTGTGAATGGGCAGACGTGCGCTAGGAACCAGACTTTGGAGAGGAGGAACACATTGGCCTTCAGAGCTTGACCCTGGGGGGTGATGTGCCACCGGTTCCAGCTGGCAATCCTGGAGTTAACTGCTGCAAGGAGCAAGTCCTCATTGTCTTTTAGCGCAACTCCTTGTTGGTTGGTGAGAACGCCCAGGTGACGGAAGGTACCGCGCTCAGGTTCAATACCATATGGTGAGGGGAAGGTGAGGGAGCCGACCTGTACAACTGTTGTCTTGGAGGTGTTGACCATGGCGTTGGACGCCTTGGTGTACCTCTCAATGGTCACAGCAGCTAGGGCAACATCCCCAGGGCAGCCAAATGCAATGGCAGTGTCATCTGCAAATGCCATGGTGCGTGTGGTGGCTTTACCTGGGACCAGAATCCCTGTTAGCTTGTCCTGTAAGGAGGCCAAGAGGGGGTCGAGGGTGATGTTAAAAAGGATAGGGCTCAGGGGGTCCCCTTGCCGGAGACCTTGTCCAGCTGGTACTGCCACTGTAAAACCCATTGGCGCCAGGACTCTGATGTGGAGCTGGTCATAGAGCGCTGATATCCAGCGCCTAGCTGCGGGGGGGAGATGGAAGCTGGCCATGGAAGCATCAAAATACTTCCAGGCCACCTGATCATATGCTTTCTCCATATCCAGGAGAGCCACAAAGCCATTCACCTTACGAGAGTTAGCAGTCAAAGTCACGTGAAGGTCATTATAGTTGTCCCATAACAACCTCCCCGGAATAAAACTGTGCTGGGATGGGGAGAGGCGAGGTGACTCCCATTTGGTAATGCGGTTGGCCAGAAGCTTCGTGAAGAGCTTGTGGTCTGAGTTGATCAACGCTATTGAGCGCCAGTTCGCCAGGTTCTCACGGTCTGACCTCTTGTGAATGAGGGTCGTGATTGAGCCTCTGGAGTCGGGGAGGACCTCGCCATTCACCAAGAGTGCAGCGAAGAGGTCGCGGAGGGTTCTGGCTATCACCGCAGGTCCCAGAAGGTACACCTCGAAGGGTATTCCGTTTGGGCCTGGGGCTTTAAACCGTGGGAATTTCAGAATGGTTTCCATCTCCTCCTGGATGGAAATAGGCGCCAGTAGAGCCTCATCAGCCTGTGGATCAATGGGCGGCTCTGGAGCTCACCACAGGAAGTCTTGGATGTCCGATGGGTCCACCTGGGTGGCATGGAAGAGGCTGGAGTAGAAGCGGTGTAGTTCCTGCGTGATTTCCTCCTTATCTGAAGTGGTTGTAGTGCCAATCTTCAGTGCAGTAATATCCTGCGCTGTTGACCGGGATTTCTGTTTCTGAAAGAAGAAGCGGATGGGGCGTTCCCATTGAGCATAGTAACGAGATGTTGTAAAGTTTGCTGCCCGTTCTTCCTGCAGTGTGAGCTCCAAGAGGAGTGCTTCCTGCGCCGCTTCCCAGTCTTTCAACCATCTGGGAGAGGGCGAAGACTGGCAGTTTCGCTCTAGATGTCTGATTCTGGCTTCCGCCCTTTTGACTCTGGCGCGAGCTGCGGTCATCTGGGCTTTGGCACAGTTGTAAGCAACGCGGGTGATGCCCTCCTTGGTCACCGCCCATCTAGCCTTGTGGTCAAGCAGGTGGGGTGGGGGAGGTGAGAGTCTCCCGGATGGTCATAGACAGCTTCTCCTTAGTGAAGGGGTTGTTGATAAGAGCTGGGCAATCCTGGGCCAGAACCTAAGCGACAGCTTAAGCGTGGTGGTGAGGACAATGGTGAGTGACCTGTGATCACTCAGATGGTTATCGCGAGAGATGGGAGAGGAGACGCGGCCAATTAGCAAGGGGCCAATCAGTGCCATATCTATGCGTAACGCTGACTGGAAAGCACCTCCATCATACTGGATCCTAGTCATGCAACCTAGGCCAGACGCGGAGGGTGGAAGCGCATCCATAAAGCCACTCAGGCGAAGGAAATCCTGGAAGCATCTTGATCCAGGGCGTTCCTTTGCTGCAAGGGGGTAAGAGTCACGGACGCGAATTATGGTTGTGTTGAAATCTCCCAAGAGGACTGTATTCCGTGAGAGATTGAGTTGGACGAGCTCTTACAAGAGCCGTTTTGCTTCTGACCTGCATTAGGCAAGTAGATGCTTGCAGCGAAGAAAGAGAAGTCAGGAGTGGTGAGTTTGGCCAGTATGAAGTGGCCACCTAGATGTTTTGAAAAATAATGGGTTTTAACCTGGGGATTCAAAACAATAAGGGCGGCATGGTTTGTCCAGAAGGAGTTACCTCTAAACTGTTCATTCCATGAAAATTGTTCGTGGGGGAGGATATAGGGCTCCTGGACAGCAGCGATGTCAATTTGTGCTGACCTGAAGTTACAGAGGAGGCGGGCTCTCCGCTTAAAGTCCTGCAACCTATTCGCGTTGATGGATTGCAGGGCCAGGGTGCTGCCGTGGGGACTTATAGCTGTTCCCCTCCATGTCCTGGGGGGTTGCCAGCGCTTAAACCTGCTGCTGTGAGGCGGCTAGTTTTGAGTCCTTTAGCTTGACTATTAGCTGCATTCCGTGAGGAGCGTAGAGGGTTCTGAGGGGAAGGAGAGGGTGGGGGGTGGAGGACCTAGTAAGCCAGCCTAGGATGCTGCCCCCGCTCCATTGCAGGGGAAGTACCTGAGGGTGCTCAAAGGCGACCTCCGCAGTGTCCCCATTTGATGATTCTGAGTCCATATTCACTTCCTCCAACACTGCAAAGGAGCCGCGCGAAATGGACTGTGGGGTTGGGGTAGGACTCTTTGAGTTGGCACTTCTACCGCAGGCCGCGCGTTGCCATTCCATGCTGGTGGGCATAGCTCCATTGGTAGCTGAGGGTTGATGTGATAAATCGCTGGTGGAGGTTGGTGGGGGTGCCGCGGAGCCCTGAGTGAGGGTGGCTGACGAGGGGCACCCTGTGGGAGATGCCTTGCGCTTGGTGAGAGAGGGAGTTGACTCTGGGAGATTGGAGGGGGTGCCCACTGGAAGGGGGCATAAGCGCGAAGGTATCCCATACCAATAGTGGGGTTAGCTGTTTCAACTGCTAGGCGTAAGGTCTCAGGGGACAGGTCTTGAACGGGAACCCATTGTTTGGGTTGTGGAATTGCTGCTGCAGCCACGTGGGATCGTTTTTAGCCTGGTTTAGGCCCCCGGGTGGTGGCTAAGAGGGCTTGTTTTCGAGCTGTGCAGCCACTATACAAGTGTCCAAGGGCGTTACACCATGAACACCGGGGGCGCGCCTGATCAGGGTCGACAAAAAATATCTCAGGGCATGCCCCAACTACCGCCACACGAGTAATAACCTCAATTTTGCGGGATACAGTGGGGGAGGGGATGAATGACGCCCTAGTAGTGCGAGCTCTTTGAGTGGGAGCATAGTAAGAGGGGATGCTAAAGTCCACTGAAAGAACAGACAGAAACTCCATTAAACCACGATTGAGCGCCAGTTTAAGAGACTCAGGATCAACAGTCTTTGGTAGGTTGAAAAAGTAACCCAAGAAATTTTCTCCAGGTGAGAGCGTTTGTGGGAGATATGAAAAGATCCACGCGGAATAATGACCTGGAGGGTGGCAGCATGGTCAGCAAGGGCAGCTTCAGTGAAGCCCACATCGGTGTAGTGGCCCTTCACTGATTCATGAATGGTAGTGTTAATTGGGAATGTCTCCGCAATCGCTGCAAAGTATGAGAAGTAATCCTCTGTATAGAATTCAACAGGGTTATGCCCATAATAAAGGCGAATCTTGTGGGAGAGGGTTGAGCGAGGTAGAGCTTTTTGCGCTCTAGTTTCAGCCCATTTCTTATTAACATCAGCAATAAACGCCACTTCACGGGGATCAGCTTTGGGTAGCGTTGGTGCCAGAGGTTTTTGCCACGCCCCAGTGGCTCCTTTGGTACGTTTGTGTTTGCTTTGGGCTGCAATCGCGGGTTGAGTGTGAGCTGGTGGTTTGGACAAGTTTGCGGAGTTCCCTTGTTGCTGGAATTTTGGAGCAGTTGCTGGCGTCATATTAAATTGAGGGGCGGTTTGTTGGGCCTCGCTAAATTGGGGAGGCCCATCAAGATTGTAATTAACTCCAGCCAATTGGGAGGAGGGAGATATTTCATCACCATCCTAATCTATTTGGGTAAATTCAGCCCGAGTATTTGCTGTGATTTCGTGGGCAAAACTCACTGGCTGATTAGTAATTTGGTCGTCTCAGCACATGGAGATAAAGTGCCGACTTGAGAAGTGCCAATTATGGGGTTTAAATGGGACGGATGGGACTGGAACTGGTGTGAAGTTCCAAAATCCGAACCATTTGAATCCTCATCGGGAAGAGTAGATTGTCCCAATTTGGTGCTTAGTGAACCAGAATGTGCGGCTAATCCAACCTCACATCCGAGGTTTTGGGGGCCATGTAGCTGGGTATTGCCCCTCATGGGGGGATCCAGAAACACGGTGTCAGCAATGATAGATGGGGCTGAATTAGCTGACATAATGGGGGAGGTGAATGCCTGGATGGGCTGAGTTGCATTCAACTGAGCAGTTGCCATTAAAACAGCGTGAGTGATGGCCTCCTTGGTTGGAGGGGGCCCAGCGGGTTGGTGGGAGGTAGCGCACGCAGAGCTGTTGGGCGTGCAGGTTGCAGAAGTGCGATCAGGTAAACTGGCGCTAGTTGAAGTAGCTCCAGGTTGGGGGTGGTGCCTGCTTTCATGGCCGCTGCTTGAGAGTGGGTGATTCTGGTTGACCCTGAGGTGGGTAACTTGGGGTTGCTTCGTTTGCGGGTGGTGCTGGCTCGTTTGGCTGAGCCCGCAGGTTCTTTTGTAGGGTTTCCCACCATATTTGCTAATAGTTTTCGTAAATCTCTTTAGTGGAGCAAAATTTCAAGGCTGAATTGATTTTTGAAAAGTGATGCTTAGCAGAAAGAGATTTTTCTCTTTCTTCCTATCTTTCTTTTTTTCCACTTTACAAAAAACCTGCTCTTCCAGTCCCCTTGTCTCACTGATATCCCAGAAACTTCAGTCAGCACCGACCCTTTTACTTAGTTTATTTGTTTCACCATATTCTCATTGGTTTTGGCTTGTTATTCTTCAGTTCTTTATCACCCTGATTTGAGGCGATCCAATTTATCTCTTGTCAAATGTCAACATTGCCTTATTGCCCTATTTTGAAGGCAATCCAATATGATCCATTATAACCCATTATCGCCTCATCCTAAGGTGATCAATTACTTATAGCTCTGAAACATCCTTGGTGGATTCTGTCCATTGAACTTTTGGCAGAATTCCTCCAATGATTCGCTTGGTCATAGTGGTGGCTTGTCATCCAGTCATATAGATTTGCAACATTACCCCCCCCCTTTGACTGGTCAATAAGCTGTATGTCTCCTTTTCCTTCAACAAAATGCAAACCATCACACGCCAACAGCTGTGAGTCTGTGAGTTCACTTTTTTTCTACCATCTGTGGCTTGGTGCAGAGTTACCTGACCCAGGACACATTCCTCTTCCCCAGTTTCCTTTTCCCTAGCTGATGAGGATGAGGCTGACGTGGACCTCACAACTGTGCTAACCCAGGAAGAGATTCTTCCCAAATTCGTCGGCCATTTGACTTCCTGCTGCGCCCCCTTTGGGGACTAGTGGCCCAGCTACGCTGGGGAGGGGAGCAGACCAAAGGGCCTTCATATAATGAAGTGCCCCAGCTCCTGGTGAGCGGCTTTAGTCGCCTAGTGCTTCCATCTCCTGCTGAGCCTCATCCCATGGCTCTGTCTGTTCAGTGGATGCTGTGCTTTGTGCAGTGGGTGATAGCCAGCTGGTTGGGGTCCTTTCCCCGCGCTCCTACCCACTTCCAGTCCCTGAGGGTAAACTTCCGCAACAACTGTTTAGCTCACCTTCGCTCTGGGGTCACCACAGCGCTCACAGCCCTCAGCATCAATGATTCATCACAGTACCTTCCCAACATTGCGTTCTTAGGTAACTTAATTTTACATCTCAAAACCACTTTAGGTTCAGGAATAGAGCAGCACTGGACAGCCCTCAAATGGGTCTGGCGAGCGGCATTCACCAGAACTACTCCTTTTCTAATAGCATATCTGAGCATGGAAGACTTCCTTGTATATTACCTGGTGCTGGCCGCAGCCTTTTCCCCTCGAGCTTGCACTCAACTGCTTACTCACAAGCCCTTATGACTCCAGCCCCCTCTGTTAGTGTACTCGTTGATTTCATGAGATCATTAATGCATGTGGTTGCAAGCTTTGCTCCTTGTGGGGCAAGAACATAATTGACTCAATCAACCATTCAAGCTCTCACCACCTCGCCTGTTACCCTGGAGCCCCAGTCCATCTTCCTCTTCCAGTCCCGTCACACTGGCCTCCCCTCTTTGGACTAGTGCAGTGGCCCTGGAGCGGACGTCAGCCCCCGCGCTCTCACCTCAGCAGCCTTTGCCTCCACCCCCAACCCCAGATGAGCCCATAGAAACTATGGCACACTTGAAGCATTGGAAGAAGAAACAAAGGTCCCATCAATCACAACAAAAGGAACACTGCAAGAAGCCAAAAAATGACAGGAAGATAAAGACAGCGATGTTAAATACCTTAAGTAACAACCCCAATTAAAAGTAATAAAACTCTCCTATGGTATTTCCACTAATAAGTTTCTCATCAGCAGTTACACATAATTTATATTATTTTATTTTATTTTTTTTATTTCTTTTATTTTTTTCATTTTTAAAGGGGCTATATTACTGCTTATATAACCTATAGGAATTTTGCGTGCACTTGATTTATAATCTGAGTGCTTGCAGGATACTTGATAGTATAAGCGTCAACTCCCATCTTTTCTATTATCTCAAATGTCCTGATCCAATTATTTGTTAGCTTATGCTTCCACCCAAACCCGTGCTGATCATGAAATAGCACCTTATCTCCATCTTTGAACTGTCTAGGCCACTTCGCCATACCTGATCAGCAGCCTAGTTTTTGATTTTCTTGGCTAAGCTGAATGAGTACACTTTGGTTTGTAACTTAATTGGCATATTTGTAAGGGTGGTTAAATATCATTGTGGATTCATTCCGCCAGTTCCCTCTACACAGGCATATAGCAGCGCAGGCAGAGCAGGGTGCCGTCCATAAAGCAATTGGAAGGGGCTTTTTCCTGTGGCAGAATGGTAACTTATATTGTAGGCGAACTTTGTGGTAGAAAGAAGGGTACTCCAATCAGAGGTCTATCTGTAACCAACTTCTATAGTATATTCACCAGAGTCCCGTTAACCTGTTCAACCATTCCATTGAACTCAGGGTGATATGGGGTTGTTAGGACCCCGCGGATGGCCATCAATTTGTTGAGCTTGGGTAAATGTGAGAGGTGAAGTTGGTTCCATTGTCAGTAAGGATAAACTGTGGGCAGCCGCGATTCTGTATGATTCATTCCATTATGAACTTAGTCACAGTAACAGCCCCCAGATCCTGAATAGCTCGCGCCTCAACCCACCTGGTCAAGTGGTCAATTGCCTTCGGGATATAATTAGACCAATTAGCTCCAATCATCAGAGGTCCCATGACATCAATAGAGACTGTATGCCAATCAAAGCGAGGTTTTAACAATTGGTATTAAGACTTCTGGTGAAACGGCTTCTCTACCTGGCACTGGTGGCAGCAAGACAGGGTCTCAAGCACATCAAATTGTATGCTATCCCAATAATACTGCGGCCTTAACAATTCAAGAGTTTTCCAGACTCCACCATGGCCAACTGCTCAGTGTGCACTCATGAAATTTTGGGCGGGTGCAAGCTCTTGGGATTATTATCGTAATGTCCCCTATACACTTATGCAATTCCCCATTCTTTAGGAATGTATTGGTCCTGAGTCCGTCTAGTAACTTGATAACTTGAGGCGGTTCATCAGCATACTTTCCACTGAGTATTTTGTCAAACATTATGTCACTTAAATCCACCGTAACTGCAATTGTTGGCAATCTTGATAAGCAATTGGCGTTTTTGGTGTTTTGCTCCTGGTTGGTGAAGAATTTCAAAGTCATAAGCTTGCAGCTTAAGAGCCCATTGGGCTAGTCGCCCCTCAGGATCTCTTAAACTTTGCAACCAGCGCAATGATGCATGATCCACATGACTTTAAACTTTACTACATGCAAGTAGACTCAAGACTGTTTATATGCATAGATCACCGTTAAGCACTCTCACTCATTTATGGTGTAATTCAATTCATGGCAATTCAAGCTATGACTACTTTACGCCACAGGGTGCTCCTCTCCCTCATCGTCCTTCTGAGACAGGACTGCCCCAACAGCGGAAAGTGACGCATCCATTTGTATTATAAATTCCTTATGAAAATTAGGGTAGCGCAACATGGGCGCACTAATTAACGCTATTCAAAGTGTATCAAAGGCTAATTGGCGTCATTCCATCCATTTAGACATGGCGTCTTTCTTTAGTAGCTCAAACAGAGGACCTCCAATGAAATTGAAATTCAGTATGAATTGTCAGTAATAACCCACCATACCCAAAAACACCTGAATGTCCCACTTAATAATTGATTTAATCATCTTTTGGATAGCCTCAACCTTGGCTGGTTGAGATCTTAGCTCAGTTGCATCCACCACAAACCCAAGATACTCAAGCTGATCCTTGAAGAAGTAGCATTTCCAAGGCTTGATTTTAATATTGGCCTCATCCAGTCAGTGAAATACCTCTTCCAAATGGGTAAGGTGCTCAGTGAATGTGCGAGAGAAGACGTTAATATCATTGAGATACACAAGAATGCACAACAGCTTTATATCACCTAGTATGGTGTCCATTGCTCGTTAAAACGTAGCTGGGGCGTTACATAACCCTTGAGGCATATGAGTTGGTTGGAAAAGCCCTTTTGATGTGATCACAGCGCATTTTTCTTGTTCCACTGAAGGCAACTCAATTTACAAATAGCCAGATATCAAATCCATTGCAGAGAAGTAACGAGCTCCCCCAACCAATCCAGCGCATCATCAATCTGTGGTAGAGGGTATGAATCTTTTTTGGTGATACTATTGAGCTTCCAATAGTTGATTACTATGCGGTTAGTGCCATCCTTCCTTTTGACAATTAGGACAGGTGAAGCCCATGTACTCTTAGATGGTTTGAGCATTCCCTGCTCTAGCAGCTTTTCAATCTCCTCGGTAATGACTTCTTCAGCTGCCCGTGATTGGCGGATTGGTTAAGACCTGATGGGAGGATGATCCCCAGTGTCCAGTCGATGAAAACCCCCAAGCGCACCCCAAATCATGATTGTCAATTGCAAAAATATCTATATATTTTTAAAATAAACTTCCTCCCGCTCCTTCTGGTCTTCTGATAACCCCATTAAATTCTCCCGCGGTACAACCACCATTGCACCAAGATGCAGTTTGATGGGCAGACCAAATTCATCCAGAGAATCAAACCCATGAACCTGGTTGTTTTCCTCAACTGGGTTCAGATGTAAATATGCTATAATCTGATGTCAGCGGATTCGAATTGGTCTGTTCTGAAGATTTTCTATCATTACCTGGATTTCCCCATGGCCTAGAAGTATGATGCCTGGAGCCACGTGAAGCTCAAGCCATGATTGCTGATAAGGCCCAATGATCTCTCCATAGAGCCCAGCTGGCACTTCCACCTCTAACTCAGTGTCTACTATTACTTGATGTCCAGAGGGAATGGATATATCTCCAGCTGCTCTAAGCGGTAGCCCTTGGTATTTGTATATCTGATGGAGGAGGGCCTGAGTTTTCCCTTTTAATCGATTATAGAGCACTGGAATCACCCCATCGCTGTAGGCAAGGTTGATTTGTCCCATATGCTCTGAGCCATTCAGCACTCCGCTAGAGGTGAAATAAATTGGGATTTGCTGTCCCAAAATGGCGAGGTTCTCTTCCATCATGTCAACTACAGCCCCATAGTGTCACATAAAGGCAGTCCCAATCAACAGATCATAGTTACTATTTGGTAATACTACCGGCGGAGCCACAACAACAATGGATTCAAACTGCAAGGAAAGCGTGATATACGCTCCCTCAGAGACTGTAGTTTCAGCTCCAGCGGTCCCATACACCATCTGGTGGTCTATGTCAGGTTTTAAGGACAACTTCGCCACCAATTTAGTGGAGACAATATTAACAGGAGCGCCTGTAACATTTATAGCACGTACCCAAGTTTTAGCTACCACAATGTCACAATAAATGCATTCTGAGTAAGATGAATGGCAGCTATTTACTACGTTTATGTTCAGTGATTCATGCTTTCCTAGGAAACTCATAATACCCACACCAATTTAGGGTATCATGTTACAATAGTGTCCACTGGAAGGGCGACATCTTCTCCTCTCAGGGACAAAGCATCTTCAAATGGTTCTAACTGGTCTGACGCACTTTGGTCAAACATTTGATAAGCATAAAGCTTTGGTCACTCCAGAGATTCTTTGTCCGCCATTTCTTCGACTTGCACTTGGGTCAGCACATTTACTCCCCCAACCAACTGTTGGTGAAGGAATGTATCGTCATACTGAGAGGCTTCTGCTACAATTAACACAGTAGATTCAGATGGGACGTTTGAATTCAAGGTATCGGAAGTAGAGAGTCCCTTCTCTACTTCACTCTGACTTTTCCCTGATAGCCTTGATCCCGTTGTATGGGAGGAAACGTCTTTTGTGGCACCATCATCCCATGTGCCCAGTGCAACCACAATTAAAACAACTTACTCCATAGGGCTTACGGCTGTGCTTAATATAAGTTGGTCCACTTGGTAGGTGGTTCTAAAAATAATCAGCGTAACCAGACCCCCATTGGTAGAACGACCGCCACTGATCATCATAGTTAGGGCCAAAATGGTAGTTGGTCAGATGTTGATTGATAGTTAAGGAATAACCATTGGATGACCAGTTAGCTCTCCCTACATGATTAGGGTGGACAACAGTGACAGTGCGGATTTGTTCAGTATTGGGTGGGGGAAGTTACAGCTAAGCGACGTACAAACTGAACAAGTTTAAGAAAAGGTACATCATCCTTCAACAACAGGGCCATGACATTGTAAAGTTCAGGGTATAGCTTCACCGCTGAGGCCATTGCATAACACACATCAACTTCGGATAAATCCCTGCTAATCAGCATGTGTGCTTCCACCATAAATCACTCAGCAAATGCGGTGAGGGTCTCATTTCGCTGAAACGCAATGGTCAAGAACTCAGCTTTTCACTGTGACATTTTCGTGGTTCTGCCAAACAACTTCAGAACTGTCTCCTTAACTTATTAATATGAAACAGAACTAGCTGAGAGGTAACAAATGACTTGATCAGCACTTCTGACATTGAAGGAAGAGAGCAATAGTTTCGCCCTCCACTAATCCAAAGTTCCCTCAGTTGCAAACTTAAATTGATGAAAGTACCCATGAATATTTCCTTTGTGATCAAATGGCGGCAACTTATCTCTGTAAACCTTCTTAAGCAACTCATCTTGCCTTTTGAGCACAGTATCTAACTCGAGTCTCAGCTCCTCATATGTAACAGGCCCATCATGTCATGCAGATTCTTTATCAAAACAACCTGGATGTGACATATCCGGTGGCTGAGTTTTCATTGTATTGTCTTTGGTCAATGGGCCCCCTGTAGTGAGCACTAATCTTGATTTTTGGCAATTTTACATATGTATCCGTTGAAGGGTTTTTTGCACAGGGTTTTAGCCATTGAAAAATTGGAATGGATGATTTGACAATCACCTGTTCCTTGATACACTTGTAAACAATTACTATATATAATAAAACGGGATCAATTTCCCTCAAACACTTCTTTATTTTAATATAGTAAATCGACGGATCTTCCTTTAGTCTGCTCCATCTTTCTTCCTATCTTTCTTCATTTCTACTTCCCAAAAAACCTCTTCTTCCAGTCCCCTTGTCTCACTGATATCCCAGCAACTTCAGTCAGCACCGACCCTTTCACTTAGTTTATTTGTTTCGCCATATTCTCATTGGTTTTGGCTTATTGTTCTTCAATTCTTTATCGCCCTGATTTGAGGCGATCCAATTTTATCTCTTGTCAAATGTCAACATTGCCTTATTGCCCTATTTTGAAGGCAATCCGATATGACCCATTATAACCCATTATCGCCTCATCCTAAGGCGATCAATTACTTATAGCTCTGAAACATCCTTGCCGGTTTCTGTCCATTAAACCTTTGGCGGATTTCCTCCAATGATTCTCTTGGTCATGATGGTGGCTTGTCATCCAGTCATATAGATTTGCAACATCAAGTCTGGAGCCATTATTATTTGTCTGTATAAGTTGGTAAGATATAACTTTATCCGGTGAGCCAGTATCAATTATTGCCAAGACTTTAACCTTATGAATGACTACCTCTACTCAAACCACCAAACAACTGAACTGAGAATTAACAGCTAGTAAACTTTTGAGTGGAGTTGTAGCGAGCAAGCAGAGGATTCTGCCGTAGACAAGCTCAGGGATATTTAATGCGTTTATAAGTTTAATCTGACAGTGCTTGGGATTTCAATAGAAGAGCTGACAGCCAAAATAAGTTTGGTTAAATGACCAACATAAAAGTAATAAAGCTGGAGATTTTTATTTCCTTGAATAGAAAGAGGTACGTCAACTTCTGCAGGCGCCACTAAATCATAGCATCCTGAGGTGCTGGGCATAGAGCTAGCGCTAGTATAAGGGTCCTGAGGCACTTGATTATCGTCAGAATAGAGAGCCTTCTTCCCAATACTGACTGAGCTTTTTCTGACCTACGTTGGAAAATGCAGCAAGTGTCTACAGTATTTTTATTTCTCTTGAAAAAACTGAAGAATAATTTGGGGGTAGGTGAACTGGGAGGGGTAACCTCTAACGCTTGGGGCTGAGGTTATTGTTATTAAAACGAGGGGACCCAGTGGGTTTGAGTAGATTAGCCAGAATCTCCAAAATGGCTTCTTTGACATGGAGGAGAGACGTTCAGTTATACTTCACGATTTAAGATATAGTATAATACTAAGCATATTCTTAAACTCTGAAAACGAGGCAGTGATAGCATCATCTAAAGTAAGACATTTTCCAGCTAACAACGTTTGAGCCTCAAGATAAAAACGATGAGCAAACTCAGTGATAGTTTCTCCACAATTAAGGCTTTTGCCCATAAAAGTTTGCTTTAGGTTGAATAAAGCTATTTTACTCCCAAATTCCCAAAGCAAGGCAGTCAAAGCGTCATCCCAAGTTTGGTAATGCATAAGATGAGGTACCATAATGTCTTGAGCTGCACAACTAAGACAGTTAGTTAGGTGCTTAAGCCATTGGGTGTCAGTGGCTTCTTCCATAGCACTTTCATAACAGTATAGTAAAGAGAAGATACTCCCTTCGCCTGGGATGACTTCTCTTGATCTCAGTTTGAACGTGCCACTGGGGGGTTACTGGTCAAACGACGTGTACTGACACCAGGGGTACTTTTTCACCTAAATAAGAACTGCTATTGCTGGGAGATACGTGAGGGTGGAAAGCATCCATCAGCCTTTGTAATTCGTTGATATTCTCGATTATTGAATCTACAAAATCATGGGCGGAACCAAAGGCCGATTTGGTGGCCACAAGTGGGGTTAGCTGCTAGATTTTGCTTTTTAGCCCAATAGTTGCATCACAAATTTTGAGTTGGCGTTGCTTAATGGCGAAAATTCTTTGTTCAATCCCACATATCACTGTAAGTAATTTTTCCGCAAAGTTAAGGCGTTCCTGATTCAGAGAAATATCTAACGCTGAATCATTATTACTCATTGCATAATAGTTGCACCGTGAACTCAGGGTAAACCTGGCATGGAGCACCATTATGTTGGGACTAAGGGGTTTTAGACCACTTGTCCCTTTAATATTTAAGGCCAAGAAGCCCTAGGTTCATAGGTGCTAGATTATACATTTTTGCTTTCTTTGGCCGAAAAGTCTTTTCTCAGGTTAAAGTTACTGGAATCGTAAATCTTAACTATTAGTTTATCCCTACATAAATAAATAAATGGGGCAATCTAGCTTAAATGGCGAAAATAGAGTAAAGTTTATCGCTTAGTAACATTGTTATATAAGAGATCAGGGAGTTTCATCCTCAGTTAATCTCCATGCGTTTAAGCTAAGATCTATTCTCATTACCAATTGGGGATTCTGCAACAGGTCGTGAATTTCTATCAAATGGATATCTAACTGCCACACAGATTGGGTTTGAACAACAATATTATGAGGTTCGAAGAAAATATATGTGACTGATTTCGTCAAGGGATTATCCCCAATAATGGTTTCAGCTAATTTAATAGATTGGTTTCAATACCCTTCATCTGACTCATGCATATCTTTGAATTGGGCAGGAACCCTGACAGTGATCATAAGGGCAGGAAGCCGTTGTACAAGGAAACAATTGGATAATACAGCCTTAAAGTCTTATCTCTAATGAGTTTATATCTTAATAATTGTCACTATCTGGTCTTTTGTCCTCATACAATAGGCGTTCAAAATCTTACTTTCATCCCAGAAGAAGAACCAGATCATATGAAGTAGGCCAAAACTTCAACAGTGGCACACATGGCTGGGATGGCAGATGGTGACCACACCAAGCAGGGGAACAATAACCCTTACCAATCATTCAGAACAATTACTGGACCTAATGGGAACACGAAGATGACTGCGTCCCTGATCAACTGGAATGTTGTACCCATTACTATATCACAATGAACCAATTTCTCACGATGAGCTTGAACGTTTATAACATTAATTATTGAGAGGGTATCAAATGGGACTAGTTCCCACGGACAACAGAAGCAACCATTTATATCATCAATGACAACAAGAAGTGCTGTGGGTGAGTTATTTAGCTCACCACCAATTGTGTGCAGCCCAAAATATGACACAATTTAATTGAGATAGAGATATAGCCCAATACATGATTATGTTTGTTCATCCTACCTCCAGAAACTTGCAAATGACCATTACCCACCATCAAGCAGCCATCACTGAGTTAGTCAATTTTTCACTCAACTTTATCCAAGCGTCATATGTATTGATGAGCGATTGGAAGCTAACTTTGTTATTGTCCACTTTAGCCTGAAGGAGAATTATAACCTAGCCACTTGCGCTAATGATTGAGTAGCATAATTAGCGCAAGAGCTAAACAACAGATTATGTTCTGTATTAAAGTTTTCATGGAGGAAAGAGAAGTCAATGAATCTTGGGTCAACAGAGTAACCCAGACCTCTATTAGTGCTTCATAATTTATGAGATTTAGCCACGAAATCTAAGAGGAACAACTAAACAATAAAAATGGATTCTTTGATCAGTGTCAATGACTTAACGCTTAAATCTCTCATATGAAGGATGATTTAACGGAAAAATAAAAACTACTGGTGCACAAAAGTCGAGGGCCAACTGACAGAGAATAGAAAAATTCAAGACTCCATCAATTGATTTAATCGCCAGATCAATAATCTCAATGAGGATGTCATCTTCATCAACAAGTCAATCAATACTCTTTATGGTGAAGTGATCAATTGCAGAAAATGGTTAAGGAAAAATATCAAGTGATTTCTTTCCTGAAATTACAAACAACTAACCTAAACAAAGAAATCATGAAATTGTAATTAAAAATGAAAACTGTATCAACTGAGAAAATTAATTTATTATTAAATCAGAAAACTGGGAGATGGTTAATTCCAGTGCGCCATGAACGATTTGACTGGAGATACTTTTGAATACTATGAGGATGAAGCCTCAAAGTTAGCAACTGAAACTGATGCTGGACCACGTTGACAGATACCTAGCAATATGGTTGCTTTAGCCAACCCAAGTCCTCTAACTGTGGTGCAGCGCCTCAGCGTCCTGAGACACCTAGTTCAGGCCAGCAAAGAAGCAATTGCAATAGTCATGAGCGAGAGAATAGCAATTACAAACCTTCAAATCTGCCTGCTTTTTGATAAGAACAGGAGTGTGGTCACTTTTGTTAAACAAGAATAAATGGCCATGTACAGGGCCAGTGATATCAACAAAGAAGCTACTATTATCACATTTTTGGACGAATGAACTATCAAACAAATTTTGCTGCACTTAAACGAAAACCCTACCTATGCCAAAGTCAAAGAGGCCGTACTTCTCAGATTTGGAGGTCTGGAAAGGACGTCTGACCAGAAAATCCAAATTCTTGAATATTTTCTTTGTAAAAATGAAACAATTTATTTTTTTGCAGGTTGATTCTAAATGAATCTCATGTTCTCTAGGTGCAAAGGCTATGATGATTTTGATGCTAAGATTGCATTGCAACATGCAGTGAAGCCCTATCAAAATTTTTGAGCACTTTAAAGCATTTTTTTATGCAAAACTTCACAACGTCTTGATTGGTTGATTATCTAGAAGATGCACAAAACTATGGCCCTTTAAATACTGGATACAAATTAGGACCTGAAGCACCTACAGGAAAACCCTTTGAAAATAACAAGAAGATTGTCAGAAACCCATGTTTAAATAGAGCAAACTAAAAAGATAAAGCACTTTGTTCATCATACAAAAATTACTTGATATAATTGCAATCACAAAGGGCACTATGCCTCCATATGCCGCCAACGTAGCGTCAATGTAGTCCTCCTGGATAACGCAGAAGGAGGGAAAAGAGCAAGCACAATAGAAGCAGGACGCTCTATTGCGCCAGAAACTCCAGCCCCTACTGATTGAAAAGAGCATGCCAGAAATGAAGCCTCAATTACTAATTTCATAAACCCTATTATAATACCTAATGAAGATTCCGCGAATAAACATGTGGTGACCTGCTCTCAATGGAAGGTTGTTATACATGAAGCCTCAGAAGTAGCCACTAAGCTGTATGTGCAGCAAATAATAAAAATATTTTTGATGAAGGGCCTAGTAGAACAGCAGTTACCTCAGGTTTGGAGGGGGTGAACATAGCTATGCCTATTAATTTATTAATCAATGAATGTTCTGTCATCAAATATACTTTAAAGCAAACTCTTAATTCTTTGGATTATTCTCATATTTATCTAATAAAAACTGTTGGTTTTATTACTCTGAGTGCACTTATGTTGATATACTGGTCAACAAAATCAAAAATATAGCTATAGTCAATAGTGAAGCATCTGCGAATATTGTCTCTACTAAGCTGGTCAAGAAGCTAGAAATGCTCCCAACATTGAACACCATCAAGAATATGGACATTGGGTCTCAATAGCACTAATAGCGATGGAGCTTAAATTGCCCTGCCGCTGCAATTTAGTGCTCTGGTAGCAGCTGCACCTGCAATAGTGCTCCACAATGGCAACTAAGATATACAATTATAACTAGTTATTGAGGACCTATAGAATTTCATAAAATTGCTAAAGTAAACACCTTGATGATGTTAGGACAAACACTCCTGATTTACTACTGTCATGCTAATATGAGCCCACCAACCGTTGCTGAAACTTTATTAATATCTTGTGCAATGGGACAATACCAGTTGGATGCACTCAGCGGGGAAATCACAACCAATTAATGATGACTGCCATAAATTAAAATCGATGAATACCGCTAATAGTGAATAAGGACGTGACAATAACTACAGGCCATCAGTTGGTCATGAGTACTGGGACTAGCGGACATTCCAGAAGGATTATATGGGGAGTTTATAACACCATGTCATAGTTCTCGTGTGGAACCCCAGTGTAGCGCCTGGAATACTTATACCATGGCATGGCAAAATTAACGTCCTAACAGGAAATTTGACCAGGTGAGATATCAAAGTCAAAATATATCAAGTGGTTGCCTTCATACATCCGGTTCCAAAGGACTAATTGAATTGGGTGTCAAATTGGGCAATTTATCTGAGTTTGATTACCTACTAAGGGCATTAAGGCCATGTTTTAATTCCCCAAATATTGTTTAATAGATTATCAGAGCAACAGAAGTAAGTAACCCTGGACTATTTAAACGATACTCTGAGATTTTCGCCAAAGGTGAACAGGGTTTTAGGTTGTGAAAAAGGAGTATAACATTTTGACAATACTGGAGACCACGCGCCTAATAGGATGAGGACAATTTGGCGTTCCTGCGCTAGTGATGAATTAGTTGGGGAAGAGTTAGATAAATTACTGAAGAGTAGATATTATCTTTTATCAAAAAGCCATAGGCCAGCCTAGTTTTACTCATGAAAAAAAGATGAAAGCAATTGAGTTACAATATCTATTGTCACCTCAATGCCAATACAAAGAAGGATTTTTACCCGTTGCCCAGAATCACCAACGCTTTGGACTGTCTGGGAGGGGAGTAATATCTATCCATGATGGATTATATCTCTGGATACTGGTAGATCAAATTGCGTAGAGAAGAACAGGAGAAGTGCACTATTAGTGCAGTGCAAGGTCTATTCCAACCAACTCGCATGCCTCAAGGATTGTACAAAGTTCTAGCAACCTTTCAGCGTGCATGGGGATACAATTTTGGGGGAACTTATATTATAGTGTGTACTGTTGTAAATGGATTATATTATTTCTTATTGCAGACGTTTTTCAAACACCTGGAGCACCTTGAACAAGTGTTTGTATGACTTTTGAAGGCTAATATGAAGATAAAGCCTCAAAAATGCCTTTTTTCAAAGAATAGTCAAACTTTTCAGATTCTTATTGAGCCTGAAGGCTTGCAGCCTCAACCTCAGAAGGTGGATTCAATAGATAACATGAAAGCTTCAACGATTATGAGAGATGTCCAAGTATTCCTAGGCATGGTGGGGTACTATCAGAGATTTATTGAAGGGTTTGTGAAAATTGCTGAGCCCTTATTCCATTTGCTGCAAATAGGAGTTCATTTTTTTGGGCAGCCAAAGATCAGAAGGCCCTTAGGGCATTATAGACCACCTGAGCATAGCACCTATTCTCCAATTTCTGGATTTCTGCAAGCAATTCATTGTACAAAATGACGCCTCGTTGACTGCAATTGGGGGGCGTGCTATCCCAGATCAGGTATGATGGGGAGAAGCATTCGGTCACTTATTGCAGCAGAACGCTGAATAAGCATGAGTATAACTATACTGTGACCAAACATGAGTGTTTTTCTGTGATCTATGCTTGTAAACAATTTCAGGCGTATATTCTTGGCACCAAGTTTTAAGTAGTGACGTATCACAACTCATTATGCTGGCTCCACAACCTAAAGAAACTGAGGGACATTTAACCTGCTGTGCTCTAAAATTACAGGCGTACAACTATGAAATTATTCATAGAGTTGGTGCGGCCGCCAGATTGTGGATGGACTATTGCAACTTCCAATTGTGGCTGTCCTGAGCAACTTGGCTGATAAGTTCTATGAAGAAATGATTAATTGAAAGTATGAGGATGAGCCGCCTGAAGTAAAGAAGGCTATTATGAGAGCATTAACAGGCATTTAATATTTGGATGGAGTCTTATACAAATTTAATCACAATGGACAGCAAATAATTTTCCCAAAACTTATGAATGGATGGATATTATACTCAGGCCCACAAGGCCTTTGTACATGAAGGTTTGACCAAGATGCATGAATTAAATCGATCTAATTATTACTGGAATTCCATGTGATTCAATATTCGAGATGTTATCAAAAATTGCTATTCCTGTCAAATTGCAAATCCCATGAAGTCAGATGTGAAATATTGATTAGTCAAACCCAATTGGCCCTGGCATACTGTTTCAATTGATGTTGTTAGTACCTTGACTGTGAGTAACCTGGGGCAACAAATACATCATTGTTGCTATCAACCATCTGACGATATGGGTGGATGCAAAAGCAATACAAGACTTCAGGGCCTTGATGACTGCCAAGTTCATCATGTATTGTATCAAATACAAGCACAGATGTCCTCAGAAAATCCTGTTGGACAACGGAACAAATTTTTATGGCACAGATGGTGCAATGCTTGGATGAGTTGATGTTAATTAAAGGAGTGTTGTCAACACCATACCACTTTGAGGCGAATGGTATGGTAGAACGAGTGAATGGCACCCTAGTTGGCATATTGTAATAAAACGCAACCACAGAGCTATGACCATGGGATACCTTTATTAGCGCTACAGTGTTTTCATACAACAACAGACATCATAGCATCACGGGACACTCACTGTTTCAACTTTTGTATGATAAACATCCAGCTCTATCCCCACTATTAAATTCAGCACTCAATTCAACTGAGATAGTTCGCCTAAAGAGCTATGTTGAACAACTGGACAAGGCCTTGATCAAGTTGTAGTCTGAGGCTTATCAGAACGTGATTAGCTGAAAAACAAGTTAGAAGATTTGTGATGACTTTACTCAAGCTGCTGTGTCCATGTTCCAGAAAGGAAAGTTGGTAGTATATTGTGACACTCATACTGAAGGCCGCGCGCACAAGCTGGTTTACTTTGTAAAGGTCTTTTTTGTAATGAAGAAATCATCTGAAGATGTATACACCATCAAGAATCAAGGAGGTTGGGTTGTGAATCAAATTCATGCTAAGTTCCTTCATCCATACCATAAGGAAAGAAAAAAATAAAATTTTAATAAATAAAAATGAAACTAAAAGATATAAAAAAATTAGAAAAAACATACAATGAAATAATAATTATAATAATTGTAAGCATGAAAAAGCAATTAAGTAACAAGCGAGTTTGATTCATATTTTCAGAAGCTCCTTCATCGTTGGAGCTTGGAGCTCCTTCTTCGGGAGGGGGGATAGTAAGATTGCATAGTTGTAGCCTGAAGAAGAGTGAGTGGAGGAGAAATGTGATCCTCATATAAGTTTTAACTGTTGAGTCCCTATCAGAGATGAGCTAAACCTAAGAAGAATTGGCACTAGGCACGTTGGTTTATCAAAATAAGGAAGGGCCATTGAACTAGAGAAGCGGCATCTTAACGAATTTTGAAACAGGCGAGAGAGGTTACACATGGGTGAGAAAGCTTCAAAAAAAAGATAAAATTGACAAAAAAGCTTTCAAGACAGGGATATATTGGGTGAAGAAACACTTTTTTCGAAACATTTGTGAGTGAGCTTCATCTAAGACTCTGCCCATGTCAGGCATGGTCTCCATGGAAAAGGTTGCTGGTGGGAAGCAAGCACACGCGCCAAGTAGAGCCATCTGGGGAATGTATAAATCAGGAAGCTCTTTTTACAGGAGTTTTCATAGCGTGTTAGATCAGAAGAATATATTGATCATTCCAAAGCATGATTCTTAAGGCCCAACGGAATGTGCAACTCGGTGTAAACTGTCATTGAATGCACCAGAGCTAGTGATAGAGTGAGCAAAGGTTAGGACCTGGTTGGCTTCAAACAGTTCTAATGGAGAAACCCCAGTATCAGATGCAAGGACGGAGGCCATGTAGGATTCCACTTGTTCAGATATTGATTGACAGAAAACCCCAAAGTAGTTACACAGATCGTGCAAAGGAAAGAAATGATGCTAGAGGAAGGGAATACTTGAAGAAGCTCAAAAAGGAAGTCGAGAAGAAGATCACTTTCTGACAAGAATTGATGCCAGATAAATAATTATCTATTTGGGAGGCCATGGGGCTATGAAGATTTAATGAGGCGGTCAAAGGTAGATTGTGTTTAATCCATTGGGAATTTTTGTGGAAGGAACTCAAAGCCAAAAAATGACTGACTCTGGTCAATAATTTTTGATGGAGTCATGCTGGCCTGGAAGATGAAGCTTCAATAACCGTTGAAATATAACTAGTCAAACTGACCTGAGAAGGCAAAGTCAGGACTCCTGGATTCGCCATAGCGT
The DNA here is from genome assembly GCA_022478985.1 of Massospora cicadina. NCBI lineage: Eukaryota > Fungi > Entomophthoromycota > Entomophthoromycetes > Entomophthorales > Entomophthoraceae > Massospora > Massospora cicadina. The sequence continues at coordinate 60,543 of JAKSZP010010904.1, read as the reverse complement.
GCTGCACGGAATAACTGAGCCTTAGGAAGACATGTCTATCCTGGGAAGAAAGGCTACTGAGGTATCAATTGTACTTTGAGGATTGTGAGTAATTGGACATCAAGATCAAGAAGGAAATACCCACCATTTATATCCAATCAAGGCGAGGTTAAGTGTTGAATTGTTGAGTGGACTTAAATCATTAAAAATTAGATAGAACAAGTAATAAAATTAGCTTATGTCTAATTTTATAATACTAATTATGCCAAACATATCAGTGAATAAGGGACAAAAATCTTAAGTACAATTGAAGCCTAGGATTTGCAACCTGGAAGTTTCACTTGGTTATATTTGACTTGATGACCCAGGATTTGGGCTTTGTTGGTCATAATGAAATTAGTTAAATGTCAATTGAGTTACAATAGAAACAGAAACTAATTAGTGATATGAACTGCCTTAGTATGTGGTACCATTGCTTAAGATGAGCAATGGTTTAGCCATTGTCAGAAGCATCAGAGAAAAACGCTGTGTTATAATGCTTTATCGTTGAGACACTGACCATGGAGCTGAGCTGGGTTATAGCAGGATACTTAATGTACTATAGACCCTCTGAGTACCTGCACCACGAACTTCAGGTTAAGTTATGGTGCAATTTGGGGTGTCATAGTTGAAGCTGTAGGTAACGTTGAACCCTACACAATTCATTTTAATAATAGACAAACAAAAAAGTACAATAATCTTTTGGTATTTTAAAATATATAAGCTTTTTGTATTCAATCCTTTTCAGTTTTATTAAGTTGTGAATTACTTTTGATCTAGAAGATCAGGGCAGGAAGCCATTGTACAAGTAAACAACAGGAGAATACAGACTCAAAGTCTTATCTCTAAGGAGTTTTGTATCTTAATAACTATCAGCATCTGTTCTATTGTCCTTATACAATAGGCTTTCTCAACACCAACTTAATTCAATAAGAAGAACCAGATTATCTGAAGTAGGCCAAAACTTAAACTCCTGTTTCCTCTTCAGGGATGGGCACTATTGTTGGTTTAGGTGAGGAAAATATATCAAATGCATTTAGCTCAGAGTTCTACTTCTAGCGGGGCCATAGAGGATACTTTTTTGGTCGTGTTGTGACATTTCTCAGGAAAGTTAGCATCTTTGTGATAAACCAGCCAAGTAACATTTATAATGGGAATTGTTGGAGGACGAGGACATATTTGTATAATCTGGTCAAGCGGGGGATATGTGGGAATATATATGACCACCTTATCTATCTTAGGATTTATTAAGCTTTAATTTATTCAAATGTCAGTTCATACATTCAATTTAGCTTATAAATTAAGCTTTGAGATGATAGTTTAACCACAGTTGTATGTTTGTGAATAATAAACTAATGAATGGTTAATTGTAGTTTATAGGATTCATATCTAATAATAGTTACAATTGCATTTTTAAGGAATTATTGCCAACAAAGTGGTGATGAGTATGTCAGCTTATTTTGACAATTACTGAAGGGAAGTTGATTGGTTATAGTGGCTTATGTAATGGCTGATTTAAATACCGTTTAATCACGCTATTCTTAATAAAAATAAGCTGAGGGTTTTCCACATTAAAACTAATATCTGATTTGTTGGCTAGGCGTGGCAAGACCATTGCAATTGACATGATTACCATAAAACACTTCCTCTAATACTTTCCCCTATGTAATTCCCTAATTCTCTTATTAAACTACACCTTAGAATTGTATATTTTGTTGTGTTGTCTACCTTCAGATGAGTATATAGTATTCGTTATCTTTCTAAATGTCATTTTCCAGAGTGAGGCCAAAGTCATTTGTTCATTAGTATTTTCCAGAGTATGTCCAATGTCGCTTGTTTTATCAATATTTGCCAGATTATGTGCCGGGATTCTCCCTATGCAAGGTGTAACCCTTGTCCCAAATAGCAGAGCAACATATGCTAGTATGCAGTACTTGACTTTCAAGATGTTTTGATGTCCCATAAGTTAAATTAAGGTTTGATTCTGTGTCATCATGTAAACTTCAAATTTGAGGTATTACTTGTATTACTCTAAATTCAGTTAACAAGCATTCTTTTGCTATTTTAATTACATTACCTAATACCAAACTCTTTCTGAATACGCCAATTCATCCAACAAAGACCTTGCCATTCAGAGATCTCCTAAGTCTCTGCGCCAATCAATATATACCATGTACGCCAAAAACCTTCCCTTTCTAACTCATCTTTTAAGAAATCTCTCTACATAACTCAATCCCAATTCTATACCACAGTCTACCACGCATGAGCCTAATATCTAAATCACCTGTTACTGTTTAAATATTACCAGAGATCAAGAATCTCAGCTGACCTTACAGGTAGGACGAGATAATAATTAAATCACATAGGAAATTAAAATGATTGATGAATCAGAGCTTGTAATTCCCAGTGAATCATGATTTCCCATTTACTTTCAACAGCTTTAAAAGTAGTATTTTCTTTTTTAAAAAAAGTTTTTTCTCAACGGAATTTATTAATTATCTTATTTAATCTAAGTGCTTATTTTATTCTGTTGAATAAAGTCTCATACAAAGCCATGCACTTTGAAGCCCTGCCCTCTGATTCTCGCGCCGCCAGTGATTCCCCCTGGCAGCCTGACAAAATGTTACTTTCTGTCAGGTAGCTTCTGAGTCGCACCAAGAGGACATAGCTTCTTTTCTTAAAAGAATCAATCTATGTTAAGCACTCCAGACTGTGATTTTTTAGGCATATTTTCTTTGGAATGGTAAGGACACAATATTTTTGGGAAGTAACTTCATCAAGAAACTCTTCAAGTGTGGCCCAGAAGACTATGACTTTGTACAATTCAAAACGCCCAAGTAACCAAAGCTTTTACTTGATCTATAAAATATTCCTGAATAATTTGTAGATAATTTAATTGAACAAGTCAGTCAGTGTGTTGACCTCTGTTTGCTTAACTTGTGAGGCTGACTCACTGCTCAGGTGATCTAGTGCATGCAGATTAGGAACCAGACAACCTTCTCTAACATCACAATTGCTCTCTCTAAACAAATCCTCCTCAGATTTTACCCCTTGGTGCATCAATCACTTGACTAATTTATTTTGCGCTCTTGGCAAAATTCTTGAAACCCTTGGACTTTCTTGACATACCTTTTCCTTCATGAATCAATGGTAACCTTTATAACTCTTTCCATGGTTCTACCAGCACCAAGGTATCATTGACAGAGTGTATTCCTCAAGACAAATTAATCCCAGATTGGTTACTAATATTTACTTCAGGTTGGTCAATACCAGAATGGAGTCTGGAGATTATTAACTTAATACATCACAAGTTAAAGCAAAAAGGATAAACTTAAGAATCTGTGGAAAGATTTTTATTGATATAAAAAGTAAAGATTTATATACTTCATGGGGAAATTCAAGATATAAAGAGTGAAATATTATAGGATATTTGGAAATTTAGGGTTCAATATTGAGAATTTTTAAGATCCTCTAGTCAGACGGCGTCTGACGGCTGCTTTTGTCTTTTCTCTTATCTGATCTGATTCCTGTATGTGAGAGCTCCACCTTGTAGAAGTTACCCCTGAACCTGGATGTTCAGTGGCCTTTGTGATAGGCCCCACTTCTGGGTTCTGGGCCATTGTTGCTTCAGTTAAAATTAGTCAAAAACCAAATCTGGTAATATGCGCTCTTGACATTGGGTTTGAGTGGTGATATTCCCTTGATGCGCCTTGCATCTTGGCTTTAAGTTGCTCATGAAATTGGATGACTGCCCAATTTGGTAATATACTAATTCGAACTTCTGATGCTTTCACTGGTGTAATTCAGTTCACTCATCAGAGTGTCATTGTCAGAATGCAACTTACTTTGGCCCCCAGAGTACTAAAGGGGTCAATTTTCATATGAAATTTTTGTGCCTTTGTGCTCATAAAATAAATCTTCCAAGGTGGCAGGGCGAAAATTATTTTTTATAATGTCACAATTGAATTGAAAATTATTTAGCTCGCCCTCTCTTATAAATGGACCTATATCACCCCATCCTTCAGGTCCTGGTCACCAGTACCTCTGCCAGTTTGGGGTTGCTTGCACCCATTCCATTGATTGATACTGACCAGTAGCACCACTCCGGGTTCATCTTCAACAAAGGCCAACATCACAATATAAAAAAACTTAAAAAGGCTATAATTTATTTTATGAGAAAGTTATGTAAAGTAGAAGAAAATCTGGGAACAAAGTCTAAAAATGTTATAAGGAGATATACTCATTAGAATGACTACTAGCTTTTAAAATTTGCTTCCTTTTACAAGAAAACTTTTTAGAAAAAAATCTTCTTAAACTGGTCCAATATAAAAAAGAAGTTATCTAAGTTTAGGCCTTCCCTCAAGTCTTAAGGAAAAAAACCTAATTGGAATGCTTGATATTTTATAAAACATGATGTACTTTTCTTATTAAAATAATAACTATTTAGGTAACCATAAACAAAGTACATACTATAATAGTTTACAACTATGTGGTTTCAGAGAAAATAGTGGAAACAAATTTCATTGGTTTTTATGACTCAAAAGTGCCAAATGACAAAGCAAACCAGCTAATGAGCATCAACTGAACCATCAAACAATCAAATTGAGATGAGTTGAGAACTAGCTTCCAAACTCAACTATGGGGCTAAACCTCAAGAGCCCCATGGATGCCTTTAGAACAATCAGCACATCACAACGTCCAAAGCACTGGACAAATTGCCTGGGACTCATCTTTGCTCAATTATTGACAAACTTGATGACTTCTCACTGGCAAGTATTTCACCCTTCAATTTAAATAGCTCTCCTCTGAAGATTGGTCCTGATATTAAAATAAAGTATCAGAGTTATTTGGTTCAGCCCTCAGCATTAAATACGTCAGCCCAACAAAATGGAACCCCTGAATCTAATTGATGTGGGAACCAGAACAGTGGAGGACTTTGATAATGTTATCAAGAACCAAGAGCTTACCATGAAAGACAGGCATTTTATATAACCCACCAATGTACAGGGTTGATTTTGGTCAAACTGCCATTTAAATTAGCTAAGACTTCTAAGCATCTGCACACCTTGTGCCTCAACAGCTACCTCAAAGATGCTGTCATCACTTAGATACTTATTGGTATGCTCCAAATCATCCAGTTCAACATTGTCTCTGGCAACTGAAATGTCAACATCATCAATAAACGGCTTGGCTTGCATCAAATTTAAGTTATATAAAGCTCCTGAATTTGAGTGCGTCATCTATCTCAACTCTCAATCTTATACCTCTTATGATGCCACCACAAACGCCCTCAGCTTTGAGAAGCCTCCTTCAAAATTCTGGGCATTAACTCAAGAGCCCCGCTTTGGCACAGATTTCAAGTTAGTTTTCACCATCAAAATAGAAGAAAAGCATACCAAAATTGAGGTTGGGACCAAGTCTTACTCCCCTTGGACAAGGCTTCAGGGCTCTGTTAAGATTCTATCTATGCAAGGTGGAATCCTTGTCCTGGGGAGAAGAGCTTAATATGCCTGTATGCAGTACTTGACTTTCAATATTTTTTGATGTCCCAGAAATCATGAATTGAAAAGTTAATCCTGTGTCATCAATTTAGACTTCAAATTTGGGGTATTACTTGTATTGCTCTAAATTCAGTTAATAATAATTCTGTTTTCTTACAATTACTTTACCTAATCCTGAACACTTTCTGAAACTGCCAATTCATCTAACAAAAAAACTTGCTATTCAGAGATCTCCAGAACCTGCCACTTCAATCAAGATATTAATGTATGCTAAAAACCTTCCCTTTCCGTTGCATCTTTTGTAAAATCTCTTTACATAACTTAATACCAATTCTATACCAAAGTCTACCACACATGATCCTAATATCTAAATCAGCTGTTGCTATGAAAATATTACCAGGAGATCATGAAGCTCAGCTGACCTTTTAGGTGGGACGAGATAATGGTTAGATTACTTAAAAATCAAGAATGATTGGTGAATCTAGTACTAAAAAAAGTATGATTGGTGAATCAATCCTTGCAATTCCCAGTGCATCATGATTTCTCATTTATTTTCAACAGTACTATAAATATTACTTTCTTATTTTTTAAATGAATTAATTTTTCAACGGAATATATTGATTGTCTTAATTTTTATCTAAGTTCTTATTTTATTCCAATGAATGAAGTCTCATCCAAAGCTACGCACCTTGAAGACCTGCCTTCAGATTCTTGCAGCGCCAGTGACTTCCCTGGCAGCCCAACAGTAGGGCTGAAGTTACTCAATATTTAAGGCTTGACTAGGAAGTTGTCATCATACAACCAGCAAGTCTATATTTAAATACCAGAACTACCAGTTAAGCAATATTATGCGCCAATAGAAACCAACAGTTTTACAACATAACAATTTTTAATACCGTTTGCTAAACCTCATCAAAAGATGTAGGTGATATATGGTTAAGAAAGGGAGGAACTCAAGGTCAAAAGGGAAAACAAGTGATCAGAGGAGAATTATCTAAGGAGTGTAGATCCAGTCCACAGATTATAAAGATTTTCTTGATGCAAAAGATTTCCAAGAGCAAAGAAAATATACAGAAATTGCAACATTAGTTTATAGTTTTAAAATCTCAAACCAATTAACTTTTTTTCGATATAAAAATTATTATAACTCTCATTATTCTAAAATTTGTACCATATGTTCAATCTTGGCTAAAAAAGAATTTTTACTAACTCTTATTAGGAAAAAATAGTTTAAATTATTATTTGCCTGAGTAGCTAAATAAAGATACATCCCAGGGTAATTAGCTAGGCCTTCCAATTTAGGCAATCTCCAAGATCTTATATTAACTTGTCAGTATAACAAGTATATAATGCTAAAAAACTGGTGCTCAAAACAGGGGCTCCAAAAATTTCACTGTAAAAACTTCTATCATATGATGTATAATAGTTCTAGCCAAGTATCTACTCCCTCATATGAGATTAGTAGTATAAATAGATGATTAGGTATAATTCAGTATGAGATACCTCCTGTAGAGCCTGAGAGCTTAGAGTTGCAAGCTAATTTGAGTTTACTTTGCCTACTAATTGATTAAAACAATATCAAATTTAATTTGAAAATATCAGTGCTATTTCTAAACAACTGCTAGACAGAATTTATCTAAATGAAAGTCAATCTAGTCAGTCCCAGGCCTCTTCTGTTCCATCTAATATGATAGTAATCTATTATTCTCACAATTACCCACCAGTGGGTTTGACACCAGAGCAGATTAATATCTTCTCTACTTTATGCATCCTCAATCTATCATATTTGTCATATTGTAAAATGTGACACCAGGAGGTGGTTGTTTAGCTAAGATTACTAGAACCCTCTATGAAAATGTAGTGGGCATCTATGGTGTAGCTACAACATTAGTTGGAGACAAATTGTGAGGCTATTATTAATAATTATCTTTGCAGTAAATCTTTAACCAAACTGCACAACTTGATTCTATAATCTCTAGATTTTTTATAATCATTTAATCAACCATCTTCAGAATATTTTAATGATGTACAGAGTAAAGCCCATCAAAACTCTTTTAACTCAAGGAGCCAACTACAATCATTCAGTCCGCCTGGACCCATTATTTATTATATCTTTAAACGGTGAATTATGAGTTATAACAACGTTATATAATTTATGAATTATCCTCAGTGTAAAGTAGCCAAGGTCCTCCATTGCTCTCGTGGACCTATAGTACCCCTTGTACCAGAAGGACTCCCTTGGCCAATTGGACCTATGGGCCCCTTTAGCCCTTTTAGGCCTCTGGGTCCTTTTAACCATTTGGTAGCACATAACCAGGATTCAGAGATAACAATCCTCGTAAATAAGAGGCATTATCCATGGTTATAAAGCTTTAAAATCAGTTAGAGGCTTTATCTGGGGGATTTGTTGTTCTCCTAGATGGGAAACTTTTTGGCTCAGATCTTACTTTAGAGGCGCTTCTTTAGAACTGGCCATTATGTGATTGTTTTTTAATATGACTAAAGTATAATATTTCTAGCTGGAGGAACATAATAACAAACTAAAGGCAAGGTCAATAACTGTGAATGACAATTGCAAAGCCAAGGGCTCCCACGGACCTCACAATTGCTGTGGGGAAATGGCTAACAAATCATCCAGGCCACCGCCTCAAACCCTCATCAAGTTTTTACTGGGATCAGGCTCTCCTTGCACTTAAGAGGGCAGGGGTATGGGTGTACCACGCCTTCATTTATAAAAGGAGTGGCCTAGAATCAGCCCCCATCTTCACACCCTGGTCCATAATGATAGGATTATTATCTCCCACCTCCACCCTTTGAAAAAGACCCCCAATGCGGCCTCACCTCCTTGAACTCCTACCCCCCACCGTGGAATGTGATTCCAAGGCGCTTTGGAAGGAAGTTACCCATCCTGTTCTCTCAGCAAAAATGTCAAATACGCTGTGGCGTGTTCTACACTGCTCATACATGAAAGGGAATCGAACTGGTCGCACCTTCCAGCACAAAAGTTTCCTGCAATGCGCAGTGCTGACAGACACCCACCTCCACCGCTTCTTTTATTGCCTCTCATAGCCCCTTTCTGGAGCAAGGTCTGCGAACTCCTGCGAGCAGAACCCTGGGTTGGCACCATGCTCATGACTTTATGTTCAACCTAGCACTCTCCAATTGCTCTCAATCATTAATGGTCCTGGCATTTGGCGTAGTGATATGGACTATCATAATTAATATCTTCATGACGCTTTTGACTCCACTCTTTATACGCTGCCCTATATAATCACCCACTTTTAGGTTTATTTTGTGATGGCTGTGAGAGTATTTACCATGTCGCCATAAGCCAATAGGTCAGTTTGAGCAGACACATGACTCTGGAAAAGCTATTCCCCACCCTTTCTTGAAACCTCCGCTTTACCCTGCCTTCTCAAGTTCTTAGGAGCTCAGGCGTGATTGATTAAAGTCTAGTGTATCCCCCTTAAGTTGGGACCATCTATTGCTAAAAACAATCGCAAAGCCATTATAATGATCTCCAAGTATTATAAGAGAAATTAGCTCAGAAAGCTTCAATAGCTACCCTTATTACCCTTTGAGGCGATATCCAGGATGATTTGGAAGGTTTGTTCTGATTGATTAACTAGAAAACCCTCCAATATTATGCTGTTATATAATATTTTGAACCTGGCCTCAGCTTCTGACTTTCTTTTAAAAACACTTGTCTACATTGATGGCCTCAAATTAATTCCACTTTTAAGGAAAATTACTCTTCAAGCGAATGAAGCATATCCTCTTTTTATATCTCAAAAGTGCAATGGAAGAAGCTACTGAATGTCAGAAGTAAAAATTGATAACATGCCTCAGCCATAAAACCAAAGAGATTTGATCCCCTCAACTTAAAATTGCCACACCTGGGAACATAAAAATGCCTCAATTTGACAGTTTGATAGTGACCAGACGCTAGAAAATCAGAAGTAGACTTTAAGGCTATGTCAGAAAATTAACCCGATGGATTCCTCCCAATAATATCAGAATAAGGGGTGTTGATTAGTCAGGCATGATTGCCAGCTAATCGTTAGTTCAATATCATTTTAATGTATATTTACCAGTCAAATCTCCTAATTTGGGTGGGTTGAGCCCTTATAAAGTATCATGGATAATCCCTGATAGTATTGTTATTAAAGGTTGACTTTAATAACTAATGCTGAGGATGTTGACCAATTAATTACGAATCATTTGGAATTGACATAATAAAAGTTCAATGCCAACTGCCAAATCATAGGTTATTGTGGGATAACTGGTGGAAAGCCAATGTACTTGTTATGAATTGTCTGATGATGATTTCACTGCCCCAAATCTGAGTACCAGTGACTAATGCCAAGGATGCTCAAAGTTATGTAATAATAGAAATTATATATACAACTGACTTGAGAATTGTGCTGAGGATGGATTGACATACTATTCAGTGATCAGGACAAGTGTAATGGGAGTAAATTGGTATTGCAATAACTGACAATTGGTTGAAGTTCCAGATTAGATAGCCAAAGGGGTTTTCATAGAAGCATTATCCTAGAGTATAATAAATTGTCATTCACTCCAAATAAAGTTCTCTCTTTCACCCACTTTTATTTATTTGAAGTAGCAAGAGCCACTAATATGGGTAGGGGTGGGACTGGAGATCCCCAAGGCAGGTGCAGGGTGACGCGCCTGGAGTGGCTGACGCTGCCAGCTCTCATACCTCAGCCCTACAATAAACCCCCCAACAGGAACTTGACCAACCGGCCACCAATGATGATGGGCTGATGGCCGCCAGCCATGAGGGTGGTGCAGCGTGGGAGTGCCATAGCCGCCCAGGATGGGGGATGGACTTGCTGGGGCACACCCAAGAGGGGTTGGCGATTGGTCATGAGGGAGAAGGAGCAAGGGGTTAGGCCACCCAGGAAGGGGGCTGATGACTACTGGTTTGCTCCCAAGAAGGACCATGGGGCTAAGGCGAAGTTGTTGGTCTGCTGGGTTGACGGGTTGGACATGGACTTGTAGAGGGTTAATACGCCTATGAAGGCGAAACAGCAAGGTTCAGTCGGTCTCCATACTAGTTGGCCTGGCATACTAGTGAAGCCTACTATTTTAGAAAAAGTGAATTTCCAATATTGCTTACTACAGAGGTCTTCGTTGGTGGGCTGCTCGAATAGTTGGAGGACAGGTTAGGTGGTGGTGAGAGCCTCCAGTTTGTACCTAGAGCACCTAGGAGGGAGCTCTGGGGTGTTCTTGGACCATTATTGGGGTGGGTCGTGCTGGAGGAATACTATCTGGTTAAGTTGGGGGAAATGTCAGAAATTAAGCAGATGAATTCATCCCTGATAATATCATAATTAGGGGTGTCAATTAGTCAGTCATGATTGCCAGCTAATCGCTAGTTCATTATTATTTTAATAGTATATTTACCAATAAATGCTCCCAATTTGTGTGGGTTGAGCCCTTTTGAAGTATTGGGGATAATCCCTGATAGTAATGTGATTCAAAGGTTGACACCGGCAACTAGTTCCAATAATTTCAACCATTAATAACTAATTGTTTGGGTTTGGAAGAATCCAAGTTTGACGCTGACGACCAAATTGTGTGCCATTGTGGAATTTTCTCAGTAAAAGACTGATGTATTTGTTATCAAGTGTCTGATGATGATTTTTTTTGTTGCTCAAAATCCGACTACTGGCGACTAATGCCAAGGTTTCTTTAAGTTATGTAATAATAGGAATTTATATATAGGACTAACCAGAAAATTGTTCTAAGGATAGGTTGACATAATATTTGGTGATTAGGATGAGCGGATTGAGAGGGAATCAGTATTGTGGATGACTGACAATTGGTTGAAGTTCTGGCTTGGAAAGCCAAGGGGTTTTCATAGAAGCAGTATCCTAGAGTATAATAAGTCATCATTCACTCCAAACAAAGTTCTCTCTTTCACCCACTTTTATTTATTTGAAGTAACAAGAGCCACTAAGATGGGTAAGAGTGGTACTGGAGATCCCCAAGACAGGTGCGGGGTGATGCGCCTGGAGTAGCCAACGCTGCCAGCTCCCATACCTCAGCCCTACAAGAAACCCCCAATGGGAACCTGGCCAACTGGACACCAACTACAATGGGCTGATGGCTGTCAGCCATGAGGGTGGTCAGCGAAGGAGTGCCATAGCCACCCAGGATGGGGGATGGACTTGCTGGGGCACACCCAAGAGGGGTTGGCGATTGGTCATGAGGGAGAAGGAGCAAGGGGTTAGGCCACCCAGGAAGGGGGCGATGACTACTGGTTTGCTCCCAAGAAGGACCATGGGGCTAAGGCGAAGTTGTTGGTCTGCTGGGTTGGCGGGTTGGTTTAGGACTCATAGGGGGTTGGTACGCCTATAAAGGCGAAACAGCAAGGGTCAGTTAGTATCCAAACTGGTTGGCCTGGCACACTATTGTAACCCACTATTGTTGGAAAAGTGATTTTCTGACAGGCCATATAACTGAAAAACGAGAAAGCAACTGACTTTGCTGATTAGTTTTATGCTTGAGCAAAAACACTGGATATAACAGATTTTGTCACTTTGAATAATGCCATCACTGCATAATCTTTGCTTACAGCCCATCTCAAAATACTACACATATTAAGTTTAAACAAATTTCGCAATAATATGTAATATAGAGGAGCTTTAATTCAGATTCACTGTCCTTACTAGCCTAGGCTGCAGCTCCTTCCTTCACTAAACACAACCTCAAGTTCAAGCAGTTGAAATAAGAAAATGGAATGAGATAAAATGTAATAATTGCTAAGTATGATTTCACACATAAAAAGAGTGATATTGCCAGCACTCTGAGGATGCGGAAAAAGGCTTAATAACATGAAGACAGAGGCTCTCCAAGTTAACAAAATATAGGATGCGTCTTGATATTTTTTTACCAACCTGACCAGTTTGAGTTCATTACTCTGAAGACTTTGTAAATTGTGAACTGGTTTCTGACAACAAAGACCAAGAATCTGCTTTTCTGTTCTGCTCCTGGTTCTCCTATTTTCCTCACACTGCCCACAACTTGAGAGTATAGTCACACGAGACGTAACTAAAATTCATAAAATATCTGCCATTGTTATATTGACAATGGGTCCCAAGTGAAAGATGTATTCTCAAAACTTATTTTAGTGTATATCAGTTGTTCCTGACCTCCCTCACTATATGGATTATGGATCAAGATTACAGTGTACTAGTCTATTAGAGCTTGCTCCTCACTTCTAATACGTTAAAGAAAGTTATTAATAGTCACTTGAGCGGTACTTTATTAAATCTAAGCTTTAACTTTATATTAGGTACTAAATTCTTCAAAATTTTTCTGCTATTGTACACTATTTGAAAGTGTTTTGTCATTGATGTAAATTTTAAATCCGCCTTGTGGTTAAAACCATTGAATGTTAAGCGTGTTATTAGTTCTAAACTTGTGTATTGAAGAAAAATAACCAGGTTTAGTGTATTAAAATATTATGTAAAGTACTAAAAAGTTCAACTGCCACCATCAGTGGTATATGGCTCTAAAGGATTATCTCTATGTGCACCAGAGTCTAACATAATTCAAAAAAGCCTTAGGATACTATAAGTACACAAGTACATGTGAATATACCACCGTACATATGCTAGAAATCTGTGTAGTTGACAACCCCTCAGTGAAGGAGGTGTTGACTTGCCAGGGGTACTTGGCCCTGCCTATGCAGACCCAATCTTTGTATTATCGCCAACCTTACCAACAATGCGCTTACTGTGGGTACTGTCAACCCTATTGCCTAAGTACGTCAGTTACCTATCCACAAAGTTGCAAGTATTTAAGACTTTAGGAAATTACATGATTTTGGCTTAGAGCAACCCCCAACAATAACTATATTAGAGACCTCTATTGTGAATGACTTAACCAAAACTCATCAAGATGGTTGAGCAACAATTAGAATAGTAAGCTTAACTTTACTCATCTCTTCCATCTATTATTATGGAAGGATTAAAAATTCACCCACCATATTGAACAGAAAATTTACCTCCTATTCAAGCTTACCCTTACCATAAAGGAAAAAATTTTAGAAATCCCAGATGGCCAAGGAGTCAAACAACTGTTGGATACTGAGCTAATTGTTATATCCCAAAACTCCTAGGCCTCACCACTCTTGTTATTCTTAATAAAAGTTGATGGTCATCAGGTGGTGTTAGACTATCAAAAACTTAGTAATTTAAAATTAAGGGGTTGAAATCATATACCCATATTGTTAACTCTCTTTTTTTATTTGAAGGGGCTCAATATATACTCGCCATGGTTTTTTCTAGTACTTATTGGAAATTAAGCTTTCACATGAAGATCAGGCTAAATTTTCTCTAATTGCTAACGAGGGTCTGTCTGGGCACTCAAATGTCTCAGGGCCTATGAAAAGCCCAGCGACGTTCCAACGTACAATGAAAGGAATTCTGGGCGTTCTAAAGCTGTATTGAACTTCATAATGTTTCTAGACGACAATACAGTTTTTTCAAAGACTTTTAATGGTAATTTTAAGCACATATGAGAAGTTACTAACTTCTTTTGACAAGCTTCACTTAAATTAAACCTTTTAAGTGTTCTTTCTTCCATTTTTAATGGAGTTTCTTGGACACAAAGTCACAAGACAAAGAATAAAATCTATTACAGATAAGGTCAAGGCAATTATGAATATGAGCCACCCACTAAGTCTGAGGGACATTTTCGTATTCCTTGGGATAGTGGGGTATCAACTCTAATTTATACCTAGGTTTGCTGAACTGGAGGAACTCCTTGTGCACCTATTATAAAAATGGGTCCAGAATTATTAAAATCTTGAAGAAGATTTATTCTGAAATATTTCAAACATCTCTTACCACAAAACTAGTACCCATAAATCCATTATTTGACTAAACTTCAACCTGTCAACTGACTATACCACCATAAAAGTGAGTGCACTTTCAGCACAGCATGACGATCAACAGGTGGATAATTATGTAGCGTATTTCAGAAAGACATTAATTAAATTAGATAAAAATACATTTTAATAGAATGAGAGTTTATTTCTGTTATTTTTGCTATAAAACATCTCCATCCATAACTATATGTGACTCACTTTACTGTAATTACAGGACATGCCTCTCTTCACTGGATACAACAATTGAAGTACCTAGATAGTAGATTAACAAGATGGGAACTTTAACTATAGAAATATGACTTTACAATTGTTAACTGAGCCAGGGCACTCGATCAGAATGCTGATGGGCTATCTAAATGCATGCCCTTGATGTTCTTAACTAGAAGAAGTTTGGCTCTATTATCTGGTTGGTTGGCCAGAGAGATAGAAGTTAGAAAAACTAAAAACCCAAGTGGAACTGAAATGTATGTCCCAGAACACACAAATACAAGATGGGATGCTCTATAAGAAAATTAATGAAGAAATGATTATCTTATGTGTAACTCTTTTCTCAAAATCAAGTCTTGTTGAGAGACTTTTTGTACACGGAGCTGTTAAGAAGACTTGTGAGTACTTTCAAAAAAGTATACTGGGGCTAAATGATTGAATCTATTTAAGAAGTTCTTTAGGCATTAATGACATAGAGCAGTTAAGGTCATACAAGCCAAAGATTTACTATCAAGTGATGGCAGCCTCTATCACCTTCAGTGTAGTAAGCATTATGTAGTGAGTCCTTTATCAACTGGACTTCTGGCCATTATTATACCTCTTGGTATATCACTTAACGAAATGGTTTGTAGCCATATTTGTACCAGCGATGAGATTGAAACTTACCTCTCTACTTCTACTAATTTGTCTTCAACCAGCATGAAAGCCCCATGATCATTCTCTCAGATTATAGACCTAACTTCACTTCACATATTTTACAAATTTTACATATTTTTTCAACACTAGACAAACATTTACTGCTCCCTATAATACCTCAACCAATGGGGAAGTAGAACTGGTAATAACACTGGTGTCAGTACTTAAGAAATTGGCTGCAGCTTATCCTATGAGGTGAAATCACTGCTTACCCAGTGCCCTGCTATCTTATAGGGTGAGCTATCATTGCATCATCAATGTGTCGCCCTTTTAGGATCTTTGTTGGAGAGATCCTTGGTTACCCATTAGTTTACAACCTCTGTTGGAGAAGGCAATGACCAATAGTACTAAGTTAATCATGCATACCAGCTGTTAAAATTTAAGTCCATAGTATCAACCACCACTAGTAATACTGTTCTAATCTATGCATAACGACCTGCACTCCCCACTTACCATGTATATGAACTGGGCTTGTTATATCACCATCAACTTGGTGAAAGGCCACACAAACCAAATACTACTTAGTCTGGTTCTCATTGAATTATCTATAATTCAGAATCTGAATATAATATCTGTTGTGTGTAATGGATTATTGGTAAACAGAAACCATGGGAAAATTTTATGGCCCATAATTTCTTGAGACAGGATCTTGAGGGGGGGCACTGTCTAAATTCAAAATGAGGAAAATCATTTAAACCATGTTCAAATTGAGTATCATCAAAGTGGGTGTAAATTAATACATGAGATACAAATCAACTAATGTAATTAAAGAACATCTTTATAAAATTTAAACTAATAAAAAAGTGAGGTTAAAATTGAGATCATCACAATCAGTTTTACAACAAGCGTCACCAAAACATGACACACTTAAATACTGAATTTAACCTCAGTAAAGGATGTAGGTAAAGCTTGTTTGATAAAAAAGAAACTCAAGGAAAACATGAAAAAACGAAAGACCAGAGAAGGGTCCTCTAGATACAAAAAATATAAGATCCTGTCCATTAAATAAAAGTATACTTTTGACGTCAACATGTTCCTAGAGAAAAAGAAAATATTAAGCATCAATACCAATTTTCGTTTAAAAAGCTCAAAATAATACATTCTAATTTTTTATAATTTTTTTACTTTTTCATATACTACATTATCTTTAGATTTGTACAAATTGTCAATCTTGACCACGGATGACCTCAAATAAACCTTTATGGTGCAAAGTAGTACATAAAATTTTCCCAAGTAAAAAAGAGTTATCTAAAGTATTTAGTTAGAGACCTGTTTTAGAAAACTCCAAATCCTAGTATTTCCTTTCTGGCTTGACATTTAAGCTCTGACACAATACCTGGTGAGAAAACCATAAGCACACCTTGTGGGTTTAGTTGCTAACAAAGGAGTGAAACTCCTGTAAAGTATAGTTTGGAATATTAAGCTTATAACATCAATTTAATAATTATTATAAGACTAAAGCAATACACTCAACCAAATTTAATACTTATGTAGATTTTATAAATTATCATTACTGGTTTATAATTTATATCCAAAAATTTAGAAAATAATTTTATAGCTCTTTTATTGTCCATTACCTATTTCAAAACCTTTGGCATAGACAAACTTTATTTATGTTCCTATTTTCAGGTATAGCCTGGTTTTTATATAGATTTTACCTTAAGCCTTATTGTCTTTGTCTAACTATAAAAAAGCACTTTTTGCTATTAAAGTAAATATCTCACTTACCTTGTTCTTTTAGATATGTTAATAATTAGTCAAATTTTATAGATAGTATAAATAGTCCACTCATTGGTTAAAAGTTCTGATTTAAATTAATCTATTGATACCCATACTAAGTAGCCCTCATGTATCAATTCTTTGGTCTCTTATATGAGCTCTTAAGGGCTGCCAGCTTCAAGTAAACTGGTATATCCATCTGGTTTAAACCTAATTATGACATTATCTTTTTTTTAAAAGATATAGTCTTTAGAAGCACAATGTATTGGAAAAAGGCTTTTGAGATGCAGCAGATGCAAAAGGCATCTTGTGCATCAGACACACTCTGTAGTAAGTATGTAGGAACTTTAAGTAGGTACTTATTCTTGGTGACAAAACTAAAAATTACAATAATAGTCCATGTTTACAAATAACAACAGCCAGTCTGCCATGATAGTATAGGTTTTTTGGACCAAAATAGGAGGAAGGTGACAGTGGCAAACATCTAAACACACTGGTAGAAAATAGTGTTAGATGGTGCTATTATATAAAAATATTGCAGAGCTTTATGCCACGTGAAAACAATAAAAACCATTATAAAGAATGATTACCACCATGAAATTTGACAAGTTAACTTAACTTAATTTCAGGAAGGAAAGCCTACAAATTCTTTGCGTTCATTGAAATTCAAAATTTTAAATAAGGTAATTTAGAGGAGGTCTTTAGTAGTTAGTAGTGCGTCAAATAACTCCTGGGAGGTATGAATTTAAAGCTAATTTCTCCGCTGTAAGTTTAAATTACCCACCTTTATTTGGACCACAAATCTTTCTCCTTCAGGAAAATAGAACTTCCAACATTTCATTAAAGCCCCTTCAAAAGAAGGGTAACTTGTCTTAAACATAAGATGTAATCTGTGGTGTGGTCATCCCTCTGAACTTTGTTATTTCTACTCTAGCCATAACCCTGTACCCAATAGACTTCTAAATGGTTTCAATTTTAAGGGTGTGCATGGATATCAGACTTTTTGTAAAAATTTTAATTGCCTTCCTCATGGCTTCCTTTCTCCTCATCATTATTCAATATCAACCTAAAAATTTTTCAATCAAGAGCCAGCTTTTTACACTGCTTCAGAGACATCTGATGGGCCCATTTTGGTTCTTTCAGACGATTTAGGTGGTCAAAAGACCTTAAAAGGATGCATCATTCCTAAGTTTGGCTGAAACCCTGCCATAAAAATCTTATTACAGGGTATTGTCCCATATTGAATTTCGATTTGTCCAGAACCTTTATCTACCCAATATTTAATTTATCTCTTAAAACTGTTTTGCTTTAGCCACCCTTGTGTGCGGTTCCTGACTCTCATTACACCTTAATTTTTCCCACTTCCTTCCTTACTTAGAAGTGGTTTCAGCCAATAAAGTGTGCCATTTGTCTATAGCCCCTGACTCCAAGACAAACTTTTTTGATTCTTTTTGGACCAGCCTATGTTCATCAGGTTCTAATTATTATCCTGACTTGAGATTTGGGGTATAACCTCAACTTAATTGCCCAAATATATAGGATTTTAACCAGTTTTACAGAAAGATTTAGACTATTCTTTTTTTAAAAGTTAAATTAAGTAAATTCCTGTTCTACATACCCTATACTATCCAAACCCAGTATTGTGTTAAGTATTCTATCAGTTGAGAAGGCCCCAATCGTAGAACTAAATATAATATCATACACAACACTGTCTCCCAAGTTTAATTCCAGTAATTGAACTTTGGGTAGGAAGTTCTTTGTTTGTGTTGGCGTTGCACAAATGCTTTAAACTGGTATAGCAATTCAAAGGCGGTCCATGGAGTTCCTGGCCTATCAGAATGCTATGTGTGGAGGTTTACTGGTATTTATCCCACTTTCACATTATTTTCTATTTCCCATTTTTCCATTAAATTAATGCAGATCATCCCCCAGGTAGACCACCTCAAATGAATAAACATAATATTCTAAATTTATTGACACAAGCGCTTCCATTAAATAACTTCTTGAGGTATCTGCTGCTGAAGTTGGCTCAATAACTGTTGCCATTCTATCTTCCTTAAAGTGCTACTCAGTCTCACTTGCTCAATTTACATGACTCCTCCTGTTTTTTTGCAGAACTTGCACCATTGCTTACCGTTGGCCCACAACCAAAGATGTTAAGCTCATTGTTCCATAGCTTTTACCTCCTCCTGATGCTGCACAAAATATCTATAGGTACTTCACTTCAACATTTTGCTTTCTTGTGAACCCCTTTGATAAGTTTTTAAATGCTTACTTACCTCACGTCTTCCCTAAGTCCTTTTTATCTTAAATTAACATATGGCTATCCCCTGAGATTCTGGGACCTCTTATGTTTGATAAAAAACCCCAAGTTGTAAGCTAAGCCTTAAATATTTAATAACCTGAATGACATCTGCAAATTATACTGGGGCGCAATCCATGAACTTTATAAAAAAGTGTTGTAAGGTGGCAACTGCAAATGTTCAAAAGTTTTTCTTTATTTAATAAAATGCTTCCTGTTTGATAATATAAAGTGCAATCTGAGCCAAATTTGGTTCAGTTAAAAAAGATGACCTTGTTTTCTTAGAAGTAACTAGGCAACCGTTGCAAACAATATGCTAAAATACATTATTAGAAAACCTATTAAGAGAGACCCAGCTGTTTTATTAGTAATTTTGGGGGATTTTATAGGTGTTTGCAATCATTTGACCACCTATATAATTACCCATTGGTAGTTTCGCCATGGAATAAGGTATTTAGTTCTCTACCTTATTAATGTTTTATTTGGACCTGGTAGTAGATAAAAACGTGATTAAAGGCTAAGGCAATGTGGCCCACCAATTGAAAATATAAAAATCATTGCACCAAATGCCAGTTAGTAAATAGCCATAGACATACCCATAATCTATCAATCAAATTTATGACTAAGTTATAGCTTCACAGAGGCTGAAGTTATCAAGTATAATCTTTAATAGTTTTGGAATCCTTAAAATCAATTAATAGCTACAATTATTCAAAGTTAAGTTGGAACTTATTATCTAGAAGATTAAAAACCATTAAAATAGCTAAATAAGTTTGCAACCTTGCCCAATTAAATAGAAAACTAATTTTGGAACATATTGGAAAAATCATAATATAGTTAAAATCTCAACACATCCCCTGGATTAAACAGATTATCTTCTTTAAACATGTCTATCAGTACTATGAGCCCTTCTCATACAGCAACCTAAGAGGCTCAGTGCTTTGTTAATCCAGTTAATCATTGACAATAGGCAGAGAGGTATTGGTCAAACCACTCCTCCAAGAGGCTTTGGGAAGAAAAAATTGGTAGAATTTGTCAGTGAAGCTATTAATGACCAATCATAAAAAAATTTGTAATTGGCGTTCATTGCTGAAGTAATTAGAATAATATAAACCTAAGCTTAATAATTCTTGATTAGTAGTCATAATAAGATAAAAGTAAAATATGAATTTTTCTTTCTTTTTAGATTCTTTTCTTCTTTTCAAAGTAGAATCATTATATGTTTTGCACTTAAACCATTTCATGTAATCTATTCACTAATCTACCATTGGAGAGGTCCTTACTTATACAGGCATCTAATGATAACTTATTTATTACCTCAAATGTTCCAACCCAGGGCTTGTCCAGATTATTTTTTTGTCCAAAGTCATGGTTTCTTAGTAGCTAAAGTAGCCTCATTTTTTAAATATTTGAGGTGGTTAGACCTTGGGACAGATATACCACACCAAGAATTTTTCTAGCCACTACAGGTTTTGAACTCTAAACCTGCACTAGGGTGGAAGCAGTTTTACCTGCCAGGCTAAACACCCTAACTTGCCTCATTTTTAAAAGTCAAAAGAGTTGGACGTCCTGGATATTCATATGCTTCTTGCTTAATTTTTATTTTATTTATTTGAGAATGGCCGACCAGGGGATAGACATATCCAATATGTAGGGAAGTTAAAACGGAAAACAGAAGAGGGAAGAGAGTTCAAAACAAAGGAACTCAAAAGATACGACTTTGCACACTTGGGTGTGGCTAGGAGCCACGGGTGGCGGATGACTAGACCTTAAGTGATATGGCAGCTCAGGGGCTAGTAGGGTGTACCGCCTATGGAGACTGTGAGGTTTTTAATGTCATAACGAAGGAGCCAGATTGGAATCCAGTTGCCCATCCGTTTCTTCCAATTGTGTTGGAGTGATTTGAACAGCCAGGCTTGGAAGTGGTCAGCCAAATGGCTGTGGAACCTGAAGATGGCTTGGTTGAAATTGTGGAGGATCCTGTTAAAAGCATCGAGAGTAATTGTGTGAATGGACCATATTGCAATAATCACAATTAGAGCCCTTAGCGTCTGGAGGATAGGCGAGGCCATGTTGAGTGCCAGGATATCGCGGTGTAGTCGGAATTCAGCTGTTGGTGATTGTTGAAACAAGTGCATCACGTTGGCCCAGATATGCGTGAATGGCAGGCACTCTTCCAAGCGGTGTGCTAGTGTGTTGGGTCCGCCGCAGATGGCGCATGTCTTGAACATTGAGAAGGCGCGGTTGGCTGTTCTAAACGTACAGCGCATGTAGCGCCACACTGTGGAGCACACTTGTGGGGATAAGAGGGTGCAGGTGACGAGGTCCCACACCTGCTTTTAGGTGCGCAAGTCATATGGGACGTCTTGGTAGTCTAGGTAGCCAATCCAGGATAGAGGAAAGGATGGTAGCGGGGCAGGCGCGTTAGTCACTGTTTGTCCCCTGTGGAGTTGCACGTAACCAGCTTGAGGGTAAATGTCTTCGGATTGCTGTGCATAGGAGAAGCTCCAATACCCTTGGCTTAGGTTGTACAGGATGAGTTTGAAATATCAGTTGGTGTTGTGCGGTCCAGTGGCGGTTGGATGTGTTGCAAGGTACTTCATCAGAGTTGCAGGGATGGAGGGGGACCTCAGATGTAGTGCCCTTGTGAAGTTGGTTGGGCTGCCTTAGCCCAGTGGGGGGATGGTGGGTTGGGTGACGTTGTGAGAGCTACCCATGAGCTGAGTATTTGCGTTGCTCGCTCTGTGAAGTTGAGCAGCCCCATCCTGCCTTTCTTCCGTGGGCTGTACATGGTCTCCAGCCTGACAGGTGCGCAGTAAACAGACCATAGCCAGTTCTGCAGGAGCTTGTAGACTGCGTTGGTAAAGTTGGCAGAGAAGGGAACCGCGTGGGCAGCAAACCATAACTTTGACAAGATCAGGGAGTCGGCTAACAAAACTCTTCCAGTTAAACTAGCTTTAGACCTCCGCATACATGTCATTCTTTTTGTGATGTTGTCCAAGATGTTGGTTTCGATGGTTTCAAGTGCATATCCACCAGCTTCGAGCCATATGCCCAGATGACGGACTGGGTTGGAGGCGGGGTGGTGTGCAAAGGGTAAACACAGTGGTTTTACTGGCTTGGATCGTTGTTGTGTGGTTAGTTGGTTTGTGTGGTGGTGGGAGGGTGGGGCTCAGTTCAAACTGAATTTGCCCATAACAATTACCTCTGTTTTCTGTTTGTTCATCATGGCGTTACTCACTGACTCATACTGTGAAATATGCGCTCAATCGCCTGGCATCCCTATTGCCTGAGACTCCAACAACGCAGTTGTCAGAAAAGGCGAGCATTTTGGTTGGTAGTTGTCCCTCCAACCTGATTCCAGTGAGCTTTGAGCTTGCAATGCGGAGGAGAGGGTCAAGGGTAAAATTGTATAGTAGGGGGATAAGCGGTTCACCTTGTTTGAGGCCCCTTTGGGGGGTGATGGTGTCAGTTAGGAAACCTGGGCCTCTGATTGCAAACCTGGCTGAGCGCGTTAGGAGGAGCGCCCAGTCTATAAAACGGGGCGGTAGGTTGAAAGCCTTTAAAAACTGTTCTAGGTAACCCCAGTGCACTCGGTCATATGCTTTCTTTTGGTCTAGGAAAGCAAGGGCGCCTGTGGGGTTGCCTGGCAGATGTTGGCGATTGTGTGGATGTTATTAAAAATTGAGAGATTTTGGATGAAGCCAAACTGATGGGGGGAGAGGGCTGTCTGAGCAATGCAACCTAGACGCTTAGCTAAGATTTTAGTTAGTATTTTGGTGTCAGTATTGGTGAGAGCGATTGGATGCCAGTTGTTTAGGTCTGCCTGGTCTCCTTTTTGAAGAGTGTGACCACATATGCGTCTTGGCCGCCAGGTAGAAGGGTTGTGTCCTCCAGGCACTTGTTCATAGTGCCAGTAGTATTGGTGCAATATATTTAAAATATTTTTTGAAAAATTCATATGGTAGGCCATCAGGCCCAGGGCAGCTGTTGCACGGAGTTGATCTTATTACCTCCCATAGTTCATCTTTAGTGATGGATGCGACAAGGTCTGGTTGATCAGTATAAGTCAATATTAGCGGATGATCAAATTTTTAATTTCTCTAGGTGATGCGAAATCCGCCATGTACAGGTCAGTGTAAAATTGGTGTAATTTGGCTGATATTTCGGATGGTGTGGACGCCAGTGTGTCATCTGCTCAGCAGACCTATGTGCAAGTTTCCAAAGTTAAAATTGGTTTAAAATGGCGGAAAAATTGGGCTGTGTGAGTTTCTCCAAATAAAATGTATTTTGATTTGTAGCATACTTTGGTGTAGTGCTGGTGTTTTCTAAAGAGGGAGTTTACCTGTGTAGATAGCTGGAACCACAGGCGGTCCCATTGGTGGGTGTATCCCTCACGAGGTGTGTTGTTTTCTAATTGCTGAAGCTGTCTGATAGCCTTGTTGATTGTCGCGGATATCACGGCTGTTTTTCTGGAGTTCAGGTGGCAGGATTTCTTGGTTGCTTGAGCCTTGATATTTCCCACTCTGAAAAAGAGTTCCCATTGGGTGGTCATCTTTCTTGCTGTGTTGTTAGCACCATCTCAATCCAAAGTTTAAGCTCCAGAAGATGGATGGTGCTTGGGTGAACTCTGTGCCAGGTTGGTGGCTTTTGGTATCTTTCTGAGGATTATAACACTATCAAGACCATCCGGTGGTCAGAGAAAGGGATAATTATTGTTGTAAAATCTGATACCCAATGACAGAAGTCTATAGGGGCGAGCATCAGGTCAATCTGGGTCATTGAGACCAGCTGATTATTGTTGTGGTGGGGCCTCGTCATGTTGGCCAGGGTGGGGGCTTGTTTGGGAATGGTGTCACACAGGCCTAGCATTGCCTTTAGTATGCATAGTTCCGTGTGGCTGCAGGGTATAGCCTTAGACTTGGGCCAGTGGTCAGTGGTCAATAATGGTGTTAATCCAGCAGTTGAAATCTCCCACAAAAAACGTTGCCTCAGGGAAAGGGATTGAGAGGATATTGAAGAAAAAATTTTGGCAGTTGTTTGGATCATTTGGGGCAAACACACACATCACGGCAAAAGTTTCTCCATTCCACTCAAGATCTTCTAGAAGCAGCCATCCCTCCAGGTGGGAGGATGTGCTTCAGATATTTACTGGATGGTCACAGTTAGTTCAAATACCCCACAGTGGTATGTCCAAAGGGATTTGGCCGGAAGGAGCATGGTTGACCATGACTCCTCCTCCCCCAGTGGACAATGGGGTTCTTGGAAGCCAAGATGTCCATGGGGATATTGTGCAGGAAAGCCATTTTTTTGGCCTGGGATGTGGGGTCTTGGCTCCTGCGATGTTGAGCATCCTTATGTTGATTGCGGTAGTCTGCACATCAGGAACGCTGAAGCGACCCACTGAGGTCACCCAGTTCCTTATTGCAGGTCATACTGTGAGTATGGGGCCAATTAGCCATATTGGTTCCAGTGTGTTAGTCAGCAGTCATAGTACTGGTTTTGTTCAGTTTCTTCTGGCTCAGATTACTCCATATAGTTTGGGTCTAGCATGGGTTAGCTCATGCCCCATCAGCAAAAAAAAAAAAATTTCGCCGCTTGCCTGTGGGTTTGATGGACAGAAACTAGGTGTTGGGGTGATTGGGTTTTGTGCATGAGTGTTGTCACATTGTGATTGCCCAAAATGGTCTACCATATTGTGTGCATGAACCATATCATCGCTGATCACACATAATTGGCTGGGAGGATCCACAGTGGTGTAAGGTGGATTTGCTCCAGCTTGGTTGGAAGTGTTTGATTGGTTGTGTCCAAAAATTCATCTTTTGGTTGTGTTGAGTTAAATATGGGGGATCTGATTGGTTATTCCGCTGTGCTGCCATGGCATCCACCTGAATCTGTTCTGGGGAAATTGTGGTGCAAGCTCAGGTCTCAGTGGAACTTGCAGCCTGCTTTCAGGCAGTCTGTGTGCGACGACGGTCCTTGCACAAAATGGGCTTGACCAAAGCAACGTTAGCTCTTTTGCCCTAATAGAAGGCGAAAGTGGAGTCCTTAATTTTGCTAAAAGTTAGGCTTGTTTCGTCCATATTGTCCTCACAATATTCCGGTGCTTCAATACTGCACTTGATGGAGCACACGTGGTTTTTGTGGCCTATAGCTGAGCAGAATTTACAGATAGGTGGGGTGTGTTCCGGTGTGATGTGGAAGGGGCAAGATATGCTGCCATTGGGGAGGTTGATGGTCACCATGCGTGGAATGAGGGTGATATCCTCTACCACGTCCAGATTGGGTTCTATAATGGCTATTGCCTTCCCTGTATACAGGTGGGGCAGGTGGGGGAATTTCTCAAATCTAAACTGTTTGATCATGCTATAACCTTCGAGGCCCCTGAGGAGCTCATCTGTGAGGATATCACAGTGCATGGTGCTCAGGAGTTGGTCAAATACAATGAATAGGTCGTTTGCCTCATTCCATTGTGTGCGCACTGTGCGGATGGTGTGGTCTTTGTTATTAATTTTTATGGAGAATATGACTTTTGCTGCTTCCACCGCTTCTTCCATGGACATGAACCTGACGTCCGCCCATCCTCTATGTAAATTTTTATAATTTACTGAGACGGTGTTTGGGAAAGTCACAGAGAAGGCCTCCCCCATTTTATCCCATGATTTGAGGGAAGTATCGCTGATCATAATTTTATGGCCGTGCTCAAGGGAGGACAGGGGTTGGGAGTGTTCTATTTTGATATATGCGCCCATTTTTTGCAGAAATTGCAAAACTCCAGGTGTGGCGCTGCACTTACCCTTTTTGGTGGGAGGGTGTGTCAACATTCCGCCGGGGCATTTTTCCCTGGCAGGTTGGGAGGGCTTCAGGCCTTTCGCGCTGGCCACTTTCACCCAACTGGTGTTGTCGCGGACAAATTTGCTCATATTTCCTGGTTGATTGTCAATCTTGGAGAAATTGCGTAGAATTTTGTTACTAAAAGTGATAGTAACTGGAAAGAAAAAAGAGTTTTATGCTTAATTTTCCTTTCAATAGTATTAGTATATAAGGAGGATAGTTATTCTTTTAGTACTTTTATTAGGCTTAATAAATAATTTAAGGACGTCAGTTCTGAACTTGGTTCAAGTGCAGAAGACAAAATTGGCAACAAACAGTACCTACATTCATAAAGTAATTTGATTGGTCATTTACCGTTAGATAAGTGATAACTTGATTATAGACAAAAGTTGCCAAAATAGATAAGAAACTAAACTGGAAGGTTTTTTGGCTATGAGCTTCTTCAGAGTAGTTTCTAGAGTGTCAGTTATCCTTACAATCATTACAATTTTCTGAATGGTAAGGTGTCATCAGCACTCCTTAAATTACTATTGACTTCATTAGTCTTGATATTACATGTGTAGTAAAGTTGCTTATATTATCTTTTAAAATAAGTTGAGAGCTACAATGCTAATGTATCAACTGGTCCATTATAAATTTGATGGTGCTGATAGCATTTACTTTGGCTAGAGCGCGCATCTCTACAAAATGATTTAAGTAAACAATAGCTACAGTAATTATCAGCTTCTTTAAGTACTCATAGTTAATATCAAAATTACAATAAAAGATATAGTGCGCCATTCAACCTCAAAATTTACTAGTTGGAAGGTGGTTAATTTTTATAAGGCTTGTGGGCTTAGCATATTACACAACATTTAATCATTTTTGTGACATCAAAGCTGAGCAATTCCTAATAGTAAGTCTGATGAAGATGCTTTAAGTTTTTTGTAGGCATCCATGCCAAGTTGATTTATGAGCTTTGGTGATAATCTTTGTTCATTCAGAAAGTTTTGGAAACATTAAGGATTTTCTTTAAAAATTTTGAACAGTTAACCCTTGACAATTTTCATGTTTTCTATCACCTTATTTAATGCTCGCTAATTTCTAGTAGTTGTTTTTGGATATTTAGTAATCATCTTCTCATATAGATCATCTGCTTCTCTCTGTAGAACCAGAGTTTTTGGCACTTGTGATAGTCCATATGCATTTTAGATGTTTAGTACTAGTGCAATGTATGGTATCAAAATTGTATGCTTATAATTTTAAGGCCTAATGGGCCAATCTTCCTTCCAGATTTTTAAATTGTGCAATCATTTAAGTAGATTGGGTTTTTTAACACTTGCAAATGTACTAAATGGATATTTACTCTGAATTGTTTATAGGCATTATCACTGCAAGACATTTGCATTCTGTCACAGTGCAACATTGCTCCTATTTTCTCAGTATTCAGCTCACATAAGCTTCAGGGTTTTCATTACTAAATTCATCCACCTGACTTAGTATGGTACCAATTGCTGTTAAAGATGCATTCATCTGTATAATGAAGGACAATCAAATTCATATATCACAATATTTGTTTAGTCATTAAGTAAATTCTTAGTGCATCAAATTAGTTCTGTGCTTCTTCATTCCACTCAAAGCCTTTCTTTAGATCCTTCAGTAGTTTTAAGAGTGGCTCTGCAATGGAAGCAAAGCTCTTAATGAATTTCTGATAGTAGTTGACTGTCATAAAAATTCTAGAATATCTTGGACATTTTTGTGATTGACATGGCACAAATTGCTCCACTTTTGAGTTTTGGGGAATAATCCAAAAGCATCTATAATAAATAAAAAATGCTTAGTTTCTTTTTTAGATAATTGCAATTTTAAGGCTTGATCATAGATTAGATGATGATAATCTCTTGATACCTCTTCCAAGTGTTTGAGGTGATCCGTACATATGCAATAAATTACATTTTATTAAAGTAAACAAGGGCGCATGGCAATTTTAGCTCATTTAACATGGCATCCATTGACCATTGATTTGTAACTGGTGTGTTGCAAAATCCTTGCAGCATTTGCATTAGTTAATATAGTTTTGTGTGGCGATTATTGCATAATTTTCTTGATCATCCTTAGATAAATTAATTTGCCAATATCATGATATAAAACCATGGCAGAGAAAAATTGAGTACCTCCTAGGTAATCCAGAGTATCATATATGCACGGAAATGTATATTGGTCCTTCTTGGTTACTTTATTCAGCCATCTATAATCTATAACAGCTCATTTAGGGCCATTTTTTAGCAATTAAAATTTGGACTTTCCCAAAGACTTGGATATGAGACCAGTAATTCATGTTCAAGTAGTTTGTAAATTTCATTAGCAACCATGGCCTCACTTTCTCATGACTGTCTAATGGGTCTCATTCAAATTGGTATTTGATCCCTAACTTTGATTTATTGACCTATTTCCTTTATCACTTTTAAGGTCATAATCGTCTTATGCAAACACTTTGGAATATTTTTCAAATAATTTAAGGACTGTATATTTTGGTTCTTCTGAAATCCTATAAAAGAATTTCTCAATAAAAAACAGCGAAAATTGCCTTGTATTTGGTTCATCTGGTAATCCCAACTCAAATGGCTGACCAAAGTCATGGAAGGATATAAGCTCCTCAGTCAGAATCAAGTGGGCATATGCTACCACTTGAATCTTTTTTATCTGTATTGGCCTATCCATTAAGTTGGTAACCAAAACTGAATTTCGCCATGGCTAGAGATTAATAACCCATGTGCACCATATGCTCTGTTTTAGCTTTTTTTTCCCTTGGTGCATGGAAATTATTACATAGATTTTAGGAACTTCCAATGTCAGGCAATTTCTTAATAAAACACTAATCTTTGTAATTTAAACCATTAGTCTTTGCACCCTTAAAGAAATTCCTTGTCAATCTCTAATTTTATTAAAAAGTTTTTGGAGTGTTGATCTTTCTGATGATACTTGATTGGAACAATCCCATCTGCATATATATAAAATATGATCATTGCTCTTGCTATGAAAAGGTTTCACGTTTCTTTTATAGAACAGCAGCAAAGTTTTACATAGAGTTTTTAGAGTATTTTTTAAAAATCACACCAAACAGCATACTGTTATTTGAATTTGGTGCCAATTAGTACTCATAGTTTTGGTTTGGTATAACAATTGCTGTTGCCATAACATAAACTGT
The DNA here is from genome assembly GCA_022478985.1 of Massospora cicadina. NCBI lineage: Eukaryota > Fungi > Entomophthoromycota > Entomophthoromycetes > Entomophthorales > Entomophthoraceae > Massospora > Massospora cicadina. The sequence continues at coordinate 31,156 of JAKSZP010010904.1, read as the reverse complement.
TCCAAATAATAAAGGCAAGTCTCTGTGCGCCTCTTAAGGAGTGTAGTTTGTAGGCCTGCAGTACCATAAAACTTATTATGGATCAGATCGGGTGCAAGTCTTAGTTTTTTCATCATCTTTGTAAGATGATGTTAATTGAGGCCCCACTATGGATTATTGCTTGGCCTTTAATCAATCTACCAAAAAGTCTTTAAATGTACAATTAGCGTACTTTGATATATTGTTCACTTGTAAAATAGAGTATTGTTGGCTGAATCATGTGCTTGAAAAAGTTGTTTGTTTACATTAGGGATTTCTCCTTAATGGTATTCTTCAAAATTGGATTTGTAGTGGGGTCCAAAGAAAAATTATCCTGCTCCATTTTCAACTACTTCTTTGGGAGACACTTCACATAGGTATAGCAGATAACAATCTTCCACATTGCCTGAGCGCGGTAGAAGTCATTCATTATGACAATCCAATATGGTGAGTGTTCATCATAGGCGCCAATTGCAGAAATCCCATTTTTAGGATTGAAAGTCTTTATCTTGTAAAAGAGCACTTGCGTGACGCAAGCCCAAAAAACTGGGAATTGCAACATGTGGTTCGCTTGAAATATTAAATGCTTTGGTACCAAACGTCAGGGAATCAGCACAGAACCCAAGTTAATTATCAGATTATTGGACATGAAGGGAAGAATATCAATATGTAAACTCCCACAAGAGAATCAGCACCTAGACCCAAGAAGGGGGTTAAAGAAGTCACTTTCTATTAATTAAAAAGAAAAACAATAAGTGGTAAGGCTCAACTCAATACTAGGAATATTCCGTTGGACCAACTTGAGCCCAAAATACCCCAAGGTTAAATCCCGCCTAATTAAAATAAAGAAACGTTGAAATTTCAGCTGATCAATACACTAGGTGGCACACAAGGCAGTAAAGTAAGACATACTCACAAAAGGGTATAAATCAGGAATCTGACCAAAGAATGACCTAAGTGATATCAAGTCTCATATGACATAGTACATGCAACATACATTTTCGCCCTATCAAAAATATGCTACAAAGGCAGCGTACAATCTCTATGCGTTGCTTGACCAATAGCCTTCCATCCAGATTCCCCTAAGTATTATTTTATTAATCGTTTTCTTTATGGTATTTTTATCACAACAGTAATATATATAAGCCCCAATTCTATACTATAATAAAGTTATGTCTTTAATTCTATACCTCTTTTTTAATACTTGACTTCAATAAGTTCATTTTGTCGCACCTACCATATAATAAATACTTTAGTAGATGAGACATAAGTGTGACTTAGCACCCTTTAAAATAAATAATAAACTTGTCATGAGTCTTAGACTGCTTCAAGTAATGACTGTCAAGGCTTCTTGGGCACAGCCCTTGAGCCACAACAACGGAAGTCCAACAGGCTGGTGCTCACTACAAGAGTTTCAGACAACGCTTAATGATACCTGCACCTAATTTATCGCACCATGGAAGATTATTTTATTACTAGTATAAATGATGGATGCACAATGGAAATGATAAAGAAGATAATCAAATGGGAAGTCTGTCAATCGTCACATTTGTGGAAGTTCAAGAAAATTAAATGAAGATTCCCAAATATCGTCCTTTAACATGGATTTACAATGAAGGGTTTTGAGATTTACATCAAGGAGTCATTAACCCAGGAGAAAAAGCCAGCCATGAAAGGGCATCCAATTTGGACAGTTTCTCATGAACCAATATGACTAAAATGTTCTCCTAAAGACATACATTTTAAGTGCAGATCTCTCTTGATATATCATTTGGTTTCTATTTCCTGCGCTATATCATTTTGAGCATTCATTATGAGCCCATAATGAGGATCTCCACCATCATATCAATACCCAAGGGGACTTACAGATGGCCTATGAACAGATATTTAATTCAACTTCTCAAAGTATAGGGAATATCCGCATCTGATGAATTTAATAGCTCTTATATTAATCAACTCCATAACCAAATGAGGGCCATTGATTCCAGTGTTATCAATTATGTGAAGGAAGCGATGAAGCAGCTTCTAGAACACATTACAGAATCAAAAAAATACTAAAAGATTACTTGACGCTTTCTCCTAAGGCTCCAAAGCGAGGCCAAAAATCGTGGTGAAATGGCATCCCAAGCTTATATTAGCCGTCATAATGAGAAGAACATATTAAGCACCTCAAGTCTTGTCTAGAAAAATCCCTATGATAATTTTATGAGCTGGAGACCCCTTGAACCACCAAGATTCATTAGTACCTCAATGTATTTCTCCTGAGAGGCCCATGTTGAGCAAAATCTGGCATCCTGTGTGACTCAAGTGTCTACTCATTATATTATTGAGCGACATAACATGTTGGAGAGTGACATAAAATGAAATCACCTCTTAAAGAGCATTAATCAAATATATGAGTCACCTCAACAAAGCTAAACAACTCTATAATACTATCACAGAAGAGCTGAAAGATAAGACTGACAAGCCTCCTCAGAGAACTGAATGCAAAGAAATAAAAAGACCTTAGATCTCCACATTGGATTATCAGAGGATGAAAAACACCTGCAAACTTACCTCTCATCCGCTCACCAAAATATTCATGATCTGGACATCCGCGTTAAGAACTTGGAGAATGATAAGGTCATTTATTGAAGAATTTAATCTTCTGGATGTCACGCCAAGACTTACTCTGGAGGAAATGGAGAAACATCTTAATCCTCACCAGGATCAAATATAGCAACTCTCACATCAAATTAACAGAGTGACACACGTATTAAAATCACTGGGTATGAAGCTCCTGGAGTGCACGTCATCACATGATTAAAAGCCGCTACCTTCAAGCCTGCCTTTTTTTAGTACTAGATGGTCCCAACCTGAGGGGGGATTTATCGATGTTTATTGAATTACGCCTGGGCTCCTAAGAGCCTGAGGCGAGGGAAGGGGAGGGAGGAGGCATCGAGAAAGGGAGGGGGTTTGCGCGCCAGAGCCGTGCTTCAGTGACAACTGAGCGGGGGAGGGTTGGCGACATAGTGCAGACCTTCAGGGCCATCTCAAAGTGTACCTGAAAGTGGGTGATCATGTGTGGAAGGGTCCACATTTGCTGGTCAAAGGCAGCACGAAGGAAGGAGTTATGGATGGTCCAGATGGCTGTGGCACAGGCGAGGACACGGAGGGGTCAGTGGCAACCAGGCAATGTCTGCTCAAACATGAGGTCTTGCACAGGGTGTCCAGACCAGGGCTAAGTATGGAGGAGCGCGCGGGCCTTTGGCCAAAATGTGGCAACACCTGGACAGGTGAAAAAACGATGGAGGTGGGAGTCAATAGGCTCCACACAGTGGGGGCAGCTTCAGTGCTGGAAGGTAGGGCCAGTCCGGTCCCCTGTCCTGTATGAGTAGTGGAGCACCCTCCATAAGGTGTTGGACACCTTTGCTGACAGGATGGGGTGATAGACGTCCTTCCACAATTCCTTAAGGTCAAATCTCACGGAGGGAGGGAGGAGCTCAAGGAGTCTTGGACGGATGGGAGGAAGATCTTGGGGGTTGAGGCGAGTTGTGACAACTTGTCCATTGTGCACAATTTCATGGCGACGGGGGCTGAGGCCAGGGCCTTCCCTTCTGTATGGGAAGGCATGGTAGATCCGCGCGTCTACTCATTTCAGGGCAAGGAGAGCCTGGTTCCAGTAGGGGGATGAGTATGGTTTTAGGCGATGGCCTGGGTGGTTTGTGAGCCACTCTAAATGAGGTCAGAGATGCTCTAGGAAGACCCAGAGCTGCTGACACTGACTGGCGGAGGGCGGGCGCCCATTCGGGCATGGGGGTCGCGTCCCAGCAGACAATCGGCCATAGGAACTTCAGGAAGATTGTGGTGGCGTGGTATCGCGTGTCCAGAAGCCCTAGGCCCCCTTCATTGCAGGGTCAGGCAATGGTTGAGAGGGCCATTGGTGGATGGTTTGAGCCCCAAGTCCAACAGCGGAGGAGTACATTGAGACGCGTATAAAAGGCATCTGTGAATGGGCAGACGTGCACTAGGAACCAGACTTTGGAGAGGAGGAACACATTGGCCATCAGAGCTTGACCCTGGGGGTGATGTGCCACCGGTTCCAGCTGGCAATCCTGGAGTTAACTGCTGCGAGGAGCAAGTCCTCATTGTCTTTTAGCGCAACTCCTTGTTGGTTGGTGAGAACGCCCAGGTGACGGAAGGTACCGCGCTCAGGTTCAATACCATATGGTGAGGGGAAGGTGGGGGAGCCGACCTGTACAACTGTTGTCTTGGAGGTGTTGACCATGGCGATGGACGCCTTGGTGTACCTCTCAATGGTCACAGCAGCGAGGGCAACATCCCCAGGGCAGCCAAATGCAATGGCAGTGTCATCTGCAAATGCCATGGTGCGTGTGGTGGCTTTACCTGGGATCAGAATCCCTGTTAGCTTGTCCTGTAAGGAGGCCAAGAGGGGTCAAGGGTGATGTTAAAAAGGATAGGACTCAGGGGGTCCCCTTGCCGGAGACCTTGTCCAACTGGTACTGCCATTGTAAAACCCATTGGCGCCAGGACTCTGGTGTGGAACTGGTCATAGAGCGCTGATATCCAGCGCCTAGCTGCGGGTGGGAGATGGAAGCGGGCCAGGGAAGCATCAATATACTTCCAGGCTACCCGATCATATGCTTTCTCCATATCCAGGAGAGCCACAAAGCCATTCACCTTACGAGAGTTAGCAGTCAAAGTCACGTGAAGGTCATTATAGTTGTCCCATAAAGACCTCCCCGGAATAAAACTGTGCTGGGATGGGGAGAGGCGAGGTGACTCCCATTTGGTGATGCGGTTGGCCAGAAGCTTCGTGAAGAGCTTGTGGTCTGTGTTGATCAACGCTATGGGGCGCCAGTTCGCCAGGTTCTCACGGTCTGACTTCTTGTGAATGAGGGTCGTGATTGAGCCTCTGGGGTCGGGGAGGACCTCGCCATTCACCAAGAGTGCAGCGAAGAGGTCGCGGAGGGTTCTGGTTATCACTGCAGGTTCCAGAAGGTACACCTCGAAGGGTATTCCATCTGGGCCTGGGGCTTTAAGCCGTGGGGATTTCAGAAGGGTTTCCATCACCTCCTGGATGGAAATAGGCGCCAGTAGAGCCTCATCAGCCCGTGGGTCAATGGGCGGCTCTGGAGCCCGCCACAGGAAGTCTTGGATGTCCGATGGGTCCACCTGGGTGGCATGGAAGAGGCTGGAGTAGAAGCGGTGTAGTTCCTGCGTGATTTCCTCCTTATCTGAAGTGGTTGTAGTGCCAATCTTCAGTGCAGTAATATCCTGCGCTGTTGACCGGGATTTCTGTTTCTGAAAGAAGAAGCGGATGGGGCGTTCCCATTGAGCATAGTAACGAGATGTTGTAAAGTTTGCTGCCCGTTCTTCCTGCAGTGTGAGCTCCAAGAGGAGTGCTTCCTGCGCCGCTTCCCAGTCTTTCAACCATCTGGGAGAGGGCGAAGGCTGGCAGTTTCGCTCTAGATGTTTGATTCAGGCTTCCGCCCTTTTGACTCTGGCGCGAGCTGCAGTCATCTGGGCTTTGGCACAGTTGTAAGCAACGCGGGTGATGCCCTCCTTGGTCAAAGCCCATCTAGCCTTGTGGTCAAGCAGGTGGGGTGGGGGGAGGTGAGAGTCTCTCAGATGGTCATAGACAGCTTCTCCTTAGTGAAGGGGTTGTTGAGAAGAGCTGGGGCAACCCTAGGCCAGAACCTACGCGACGGTCTAAGTGTGGTGGTGAGGACAACGGTGAGTGACCTGTGATCACTCAGATGGTTGTCACGAGAGATGGGAGAGGAGACGCGGCCAATTAGCAGGGGGCCAATCAGTGCCATATCTATGCGTGACGCTGACTGGAAAGCTCCTCCATCATGCTGGATCCTAGTCATGCAACCTAGGCCATACGCGGAGGGTGGAAGCGCATCTATAAAGCCACTCAGGCGAAGGAAATCCTGGAGGTGACTTGAACTAGGGCGTTCCTTTGCTGCAGGTGGGTAAGAGTCACGGACGCGACTTATGGTTGTGTTGAAATCACCTAAGAGGACTGTATTCCATGGGAGATTGAGTTGGATGAGCTCTTTCAAGAGCCGATTTTGCTCCTGACCTGCATTAGGCAGGTAGATGCTTGCAGCGAAGAAGGAGAAGTCAGGAGTGGTGAGTTTGGCCAGTATGAGGCGGCCACCTAGATATTGTGAAAAAGAATGGGTTTTAACTCAGGGATTCAAAACAATAAGGGCGGCATGGTTTGTCCAGAAGGAGTTGCCTCCAAACTGTTCATCCATGCAGATTGTTCGTGGGGGAGGATATGGGGCTCCTGGACAGCAGCGATGTCAATTTGTGCTGACCTGAAGTTTTGGAGGAGGCGGGCTCTCCGCTTAAAGTACCACAACCCATTCGCGTTGATGGATTGCAGGGCCAGGGTGCTGCCATGGGGACTCATAGCTGTTCCCCTCCATGTCCTGGAAGGTTTCCAGCGCTTAAACCTGCTGCTGTGAGGCGGCTAGTTTTGAGTCCTTTAGCTTGACTATTAGCTTCAATCCGTGAGGAGCGTCGAGGGTTCTGAGAGGAAGGAGAGGGTGGGGGCGGAGGACCCAGTAAGCCAGCCTAGGATGCTGCCCCCGCTCCGTTGCAGGGGAAGGACCTGAGGGTGCTCAATGGTGACCTCCGCGGTGTCCCCATTTGATGAGTCTGAGTCCATATTCACTTCCTTCAACACTGCAAAGGATCTGCGCGAAACGGACTGTGGGGTTGGGGTAGGACTCTTTGAGGTGGCACTTCTACCGCAGGCCGCGGGTTGCCAGTCCATGCTGGTGGGCATAGCTCCATTGGGAGCTGAGGGTTGATGCGATAAATCGCTGGTGGAGGTTGATGGGGGTGCCGCGGAGCCCTGAGTGGGGGTGGCTGACGAGGGGCACCCTGTGGGAGATGCCTTGCGCTTGGTGAAAGAGGGAGTTGACTCTGGGAGATTGGAGGGGGTGCCCACTGGAAGGGGGCTTGAGCGCGAAGGTATCCCATACCAATAGTGGGGTTAGCTGTTTCAACTGCTAGGCGTAAGGTCTCAGGGGACAGGTCTTGAACGAGAACCCATTGTTTGTGTTGTGTAATTGCTGCTGCAGCCACGTGGGATCGTATTTGGCCTGGTTTAGGCCCCTGGGTGGTGGCTAAGAGGGCTTGTTTTCGAGCTGTGCAGCCACTATACAAGTGTCCAAGGGCTTTACACCATGAACACCGGGGGCGCGCCTGATCAGGGTCGATAAAAAAGATCTCAGGGCATGCCCCAACTACCGCCACACGAGTAATAACCTCAATGTTGCGGGATACAGTGGAGGAGGGGATGAACGACGCCCTAGCAGTGCGAGCTCTTTGAGTGGGAGCATAGTAAGAGGGGACGCTAAAGTCCACTGAAAGAACAGACCCAAACTCCATTAAACCACGATGGAGTTCCAGTTTAAGAGACTCAAGATCAACAGTCGTTGGTAGGTTGGAAAAAGTAACCCATGAAATTTTCTCCAGGTGAGAGCATGTGCAGGAGATGCGAAGAGATCCACGTGGAATAATGACCTGGAGGGTGGCAGCATGGTCAGCAAGAGCAGCTTCAGTGAATCCCACATCGATGTAGTGGCCCTCCACTGATTCATAGATGGTGGTCTTAATTGGTAATGTCTCCGCAATCGCTGCAAAGTATGAGAAGTAATCCTCTGTATAGAATTCAACAGGGTTATGCCCATAATAAAGGCAAATTGCGTGGGAGAGGGTTGAGCGAGGTAGAGCTTTTTGCGCTCTAGTTTCGGCCCATTTCTTCTTAACATCAGCAATAAACGCCACTTCACGGGGATCAGCTTTGGGTAGCGTTGGTGCCAGAGGTTTTTGCCACGCCCCAGTGGCTCCTTTGGTACGTTTGTGTTTGCTTTGGGCTGCAATCGCGGGTTGAGTGTGAGCTGGTGGTTTGGACAAGTTTGCGGAGTTCCCTTGATGCTGGAATGTTACAGCAGTTGCTGACGTCATATTAAATTGAGGGGCGGTTTGTTGGGCCTCGCTAAATTGGGGAGGCTTATCCAGATTGGAATTAACTCCAGCCAATTGGGAGGAGGGAGATATTTCATCACCATCCCAATCTATTTGGGTAAATTCAGCCCGAGTATTTGCTGTGATTTCTTGGGCAAAACTCACTGGCTGATTAGTAATTTGGTCGTCTCAGCATATGGTGATAAAGTGCCGACTTGAGAAGTGCCAATTATGGGGTTTAAATGGGACGGATGGGACTGGAACTGGTGTGAAGTTCCAAAATCTGAACCATTTAAATCCCCATTGGGAAGAGTAGATTGCCCCAATTTGGTGCTTAGTGAACCAGAATGTGCGGCTAATCCAACCTTACATCCGAGGGTTTGGGGGCCAGGTGATTGTTGGGCCTTGCTAAATTGGGGAGGCCCATCCAGATTGGAATTAACTCCAGCAAATTGGGAGGAGGGCGATTTTTCATCACCATCCCAATCTATTTGGGTAAATTCAGCCCGAGTATTTACCTGTGATTTTTTGGGCAAAACTCACTGGCTGATTGGTGAATTGGTCGTTTTCAGCATATGGAGATAAAGTGCCGACTTGAGAAGTGCCAATTACGGGGTTTAAATGGGATGGGTGAGATTGGAACTGGTGTGAAGTTTCAAAATCCGAACCATTTGAATCCTCATTGGGAAGAGTAGATTGTCCCAATTTGGTGCTTAGTGAACCAGAATGTGCGGCTAATCCAACCTTACATCTGAGGGTTTGAGGCCAGGTAGCTGGGTAGCTGGGTATCGCCCCTCATGGAGGGAGCCAGAAACACGGCGTCAGCAATAATAGATGGTGCTGAATTAGCTGACACAATGGGGGAGGTGAATGCCTGGATGGGCTGAGTTGCATTCAACTGGGCAGACGCCATTAAAACAGCGTGGGTGATGGCCTCCTTGGTTGGAGGGGGCCCAGAGGGTTGGCGGGAGGCAGCGCACACAGAGCTGTTAGGCGCGCAGGTTGCAGAAGTGCGATCAGGTGAACTGGCGCTAGTTGAAGTAGCTCCAGGTTGGGGGGTGGTGCCTGCTTGCATGGCTGCTGCTTGAGAGCAGGTGATTCTGGTTGACCCTGAGGTGGGTAACCGAGGGTTGCTTCGTTTGGGGTGGTGCTGGCTCGTTTGGCATAGCCTGTGGGTTCTTTTGCGGGGTTTCCCGCCATATTTGCTAATAGTTTTCGTAAATCTCTTTAGTGAAGTAAATTTTAGGCTGAACTGATTTTCGAAAAGTGATGCTTAGCAGAAAGAGATATACCTTCAAGCCTGCCTTCTAGGACAAATTTACATTTGTTGAAGGGAATATTAAATTTTTCTTCACATCCTTGAAGCTGCAATGGAGGAAGAGAATGATCATCAAAAAGTTAAAAATATTTTATCTTGCTTAAGCTGCATGGCTCAAGAGGTTATGGTACCTCATATGGACTACTTGAACCCCTGGAATAAATTGTTGGAAGCTCTTATCAAAGAATTCGGTTCCAAGAAAGCTTTTGTATGGAGAAACAGGCTTTAAATAAAAGTTGTTCTATGCTTATATAAATCCTTGTCAAATTCACAGATCGCTTCTATATCAAAGCCCAAATGCTGATGACATCAAAGATGCTTTTATTGGATGATGCCTTAGTTGTCATCATTGCTGGTTTACATAGTAACCCCAACTTAGCCATTCACGTTACATCTTTCAAGCAAAGATTTAACTCTGCTTAGTTATTAAAGAATTCCTGCTCATTGTGGATGATATGCATAATCCAGAGACCTCCTGAAAAGCTTCCACAAAGCCCTAAGTGTATTATGGAGAAAGAAAAGCCTATAAGAAGTAGAAGTCCAAGTGCAAATTCTGCAAGAAGAGCAACAATACCAAAAATATGTGTTTTAAAGAGTCCTGCCCTTGCCAAGAAGGGAAATCGCAGTTAGCTTTAAAATCAGGTACCTCTAAAGCTGACTGACTTAAAGTACCTGAAGATAAAACTTTGCCAATTGCTAATCTTGCATGTATTTAGAAAAGTTTTAGCGATGACTAGGAAGGGGGTTATAAGTACAAAGGCTATTACAATTTTTAGTTACACCCACTGAGCTCGCCATTCTATACCAAATGAACGCCAAAGATATCAATGTAGCCCAAATTCCAGAAGGCTCTACCTCAGTCAAGTCATTGTGTGCCCTTAGATGATTGACACGGCCAGTGATGCTGATCAATACCTTGCCCTGTTGATATGACACATCTTGAGCGCGCACAGTCTCTTAGAGAACAGGGAAAAGTATCCCATTACTGCATAGAAATTTTAATGCAACGTTCCGCCTAAGGAGGTGTTAGCCCTCCCGATATAGTATGAAGAAACCATTACCAAAGTGGAAGTGGTAATTGAGAAGGTCCAAGTTATGGCTATCTTGGATATGGGATCACCTATCATGTCTCATCCAACCTATTAAGAAGATCAATATCACCCCTTACCTCAAATACACTCAAGAGTATAGCACTGCCAGTCTGAACAACACCAAAGTAATAGGTGCTTATTCTTTCCTGCTAATTTTGAGTTGTCAAGATAGGGTCTCAGCTTCCACAGTTGCCCTGTACAATAGCCAGTATGATATAATTATAGGTACATAGTCTATGATCGATTATGAAGGAGTCATCAATCTGGAAGAAGTTTATTTATCGCTCCTCAGCTATGAAGTCACCCTAGTACTGGATGATAAAGACTCCAGCAAGAAGGATTACTCTTGTCTGGTTTCGTATCCCATTTCCACTTTGATTTATGATATTCTACCTCTGGAAGATATATAAAAGCCTCCCTTACTAAGTAGACGCAGCAGAAGGCATACCATTTTATGCTACCAAATAGATAAAAATTAAGCCAGGAGAACAATGAGTGGTTTCTACCAACATAACCCTGAGTATACCCCTAATTGCTTGCTACATATCACTAGTGTCAATGAGGTCAGTAGATTTGAACTAAGAAACTACTAGGTCTCCTTGACCCATCTTAACAGCGGACAATTGAGCTACTACTTGAAAACCTATTTAATCAAAAATTCTTAGTCAAGAAGCATCAATAATTGGGAAAGGGCAATTACTTCCCTTTGATGGATTAACAAGATACATACTATTAGTATTCACCTTGATTTTGGCCTACCCGCTAATAGTCTAATTTATGCTATTCCTCAGATTTAAATATCCCATAAGATAGATCAGGAGAAACTTAAGAAATTGCATGAACTACTTGAAGACTATCAAGCTTTTTCCACGGCAGATGTTGACTATGTTCATATGAAAGACTGACCACATAGTATCAACATATGAGATTAAACCCCAAAACAATCAAAGCTATATAGGGATTCAAAGGTAGAGGAGCAATTCTTGAAGACTGAGCTTAAGCAATTATTAGATTCCGGCTTACATGTGCCCTATCAGAGTCCATGGTCGTCCCCAATGATAATCATTATTATAAGAAAATGATGGTCACAGAATAATGATGGTTTACAGGAAGCTAGATAGTATTACCAAGAAGGAAAGCTATCCATTTCTATAAATTTATGATAATCTAGAATGACTCTCCTGCTAGAATTACTTTTCCATGATGTACATCACCAGTGGCTATTGGCAGATGGATCTGCTGCCAGAGGACCAAGAAAAATGCGCGTTGATATTCATGGAAGGATTATTATAACCTAACCAGCTCCCTTAGGGATTATGCAATGCTCCCTCCTAATTTCAACTGGCGATGGATCACATCATGCAAGATCTCAAATAAATTTGTGTAATTATACATATAGATAACATAATAATGTCTCAAAAATCTTTACTGATTATCTGGACCATCCCAAGTCAGTTTTTCAATGACTATGAGTAAACCATATCAAATAAAGCCTGCAAAGTATACTTTCTTCCAGCAATAATTACAATTTTAGGACATGCCATATTAAAGGAAGATATTCAACCTTTGTGAATTAAGTTGAAGCTATCTACAAGATGCCTGAGCTGAAGAACCTTCGAGATATTCAGGTTTTTAAATATAATTGGATATTATCATTAATTAAACCCTAATTTCGCTTAACTCGCCAAACATCCTGTCCATTTGCTTGCAAAAAACAACTTTTTCATGTATTGAGTAGGGAAAAAACTGCATTTAAGACCATGAAGGATTTGTTGTATAGAAGGACAATTCTACAACATTTGGACTATGATAAGCCTTTCATTATTTTTACAGATGCCTTAATATAGATGTAGGAACATTCTATCACAACCGGATGAGGAAGGCGTTGACCACTTGGAGTCCTAGTACAGCAAATGCTTTTAAAAGCAGAGCGAAATTACACCATCATATGGAAAGAGTGCTTAGTTGTTCTCCTTGCAGTAAAAATTTTTAGTACTTCTTGTATGTTACAAACTTTACAGTTGTTTCAGACCATGATTTGTTAAAGTGACTGCAAAACATGAAAGATCTGCAGGAAGATTAGTATGTTGGGTTCTCAAGCTTCAGCAAATACAATATGTACGTTATCCATTGAGCTGTAACAAAAAATACAATGTAGAAGGACTGACCAGATTGCCCCTAATAAATTTAGATAATAGCGAAACTGAAGATTACACAAGCTACACATGAAGCCAGACTCTTAAGAAGTCTAAGATGAACCAGCTCAAAAGTTTTGAAAAGACATGATTTAGATATAGACTTTAAGGAAAGGATACCCCAGTGATAGAATAGGGACCTCTACTGCTGCCTCCCCAAGTTCAATTCTGATAGATGAACTTTGGGTAGTGGACAATTATGACTTTGTTGGCGTTACGCACCAATTCCCCAAACCGAGATAGCAAATAGCAAAGGCGGTCTATGGAGTTCCTGGCCTATCATGTGCCACGCATGGAGTTTTTTCATATTTCATCCTCCTTTCCCATTTATTTGATTTCCCATTAATTGGTGCAGTATTGTCCCCAGGTCGGCCCACCTCAAATTAAAATAAAATTGAATAAAATAGATATAGACTTTCTCAAAGGATTATAGTACAAGAAAGTCAGAACTGACTTGAAACCTTAATTGTGACCTTTGATAAAGGTACCAGTTATAATGAAAGCCTAAATTACCTTAGGACATAGAGGAGCCAGAGAGACTTTAAGTAGAAAAATTTTATACTATTGGGAAGGAATACTGGACTCTGTAGTGCAAGTCTTAGATGCTTGCTTAAATTGTAAAAACAAATGCTGCATAAGACCAGATATAAATATCAGGCAATGACCCCTCAGCAGCCACTTTATACCATCAATATATTCGTCATAGGTTCACTGCCTGAATCCACGGGAGGAAATTGATACATCCTTGTAGGGATCGATCATCTCATGAAGTGGGTCAGAAAAATTGCAATTTTATCGAAGACTGCAAAGGCAACTGCTAACTTTTATTATCAAAATATAATTACTAGGCATGGTTGCCAGCAATTACTACTATGTGACAATGAGAAGAACTTTACTTTAAGAGTTGTTAGAATCTTGGCTACAAGCATGGGAACTCAACAACTATTTTCAGCACCTACAACCCATCAAATAATGGGCACTTAGAAAGGGAAAATGGAACGTTCGTTTTGATACTATGCAAAATGGCCACTTCCAATACCTTACACTAGGACCAATATCTCCCAAGTGTATTGATGGCTTATAGGATAAGTTTCTATTGAATCATCAAAATGTCACCCTTCAAGGCCTTATACAGAATAGAACCTGAAGTCCTGGCTTTACTATCTCCCGTTTTTACTAGTGATAATACCAAATAACTTGTATAATTGATATAAGAATTAGCCCAGAAGATGATACAACCTCAGACAGAGGCAAAGACAATTTTAGCTAAGATGGTTATAAAGGAAGTCAAGTAAAAAATTCTTTCCACCAACAATTTCTCACGTTTAAGACTTTAGATTTAGTCTTATAGTATCAAAAGCATGTAGCACCCCAAGGAGATAAGTTAGACTCTTTATGGGATGGGCCATATGCTATAACTCTAAATGTGGGGACAAATACTCAATCATCTCATTAAAAACTGGAAAAACTATCAACCACGTACATAGCCTATCCTTGCGTTGGTAATCCCCTGCCAGTATTCTTGAAGGCGGTGTTGGCAGATATTGGGATATTGGACATGATGAAAAATATATCCAGCAATTGTATCCCGTGAGAGAATTGGTACTTGAAATAAAAAAAGGGGTTAAATAAGTCACTTTAATCATTATACAGAAAAAAATCACTAAATGGTAAGTTTGATTTGGTTTTAGAAAAATTTCGTTATACCAAATCAAGCCTAAGATACCCCAAGATGAAATCCTGCCTAATTAAAATTATGGATCATCAGAATGTTAAGAGACCATTACACTAGGTGGCACATGAGTCAGTAAATTAAGATGAACCCGCATAAGGGTAAAATAAGAATCTTCCTAGCAATTATCTTAAGTGATACTAAACTTCATCTGACTTGGATATTCAACTCACAATTTTGCACTATCAAAAATATGATACAAAGGCATTACACCATCTAGAATGCATTGCCTGACCAAGATCCTCCCTCCTAGATTTCCCCTCCATTAATTTTACTGATCCTTTTTGTTTTGGGGCTTATAATGTCAAATGTGACATCTAGTAGCTCCTACTTTATACTATAATAAAGTTACGTCATTAATCTTATCTCTTGTCTTGGTACTTGACTTCAATAAGACCATTTCGCCATACTTACCATAGGATGGATACTCTAACTGATGGGCCTAGCATGACTTGGCATCATACAAAATAAATTATATACTTGTCATGAGTCCTGGACTTCTTAAAATTATTGGCTGTTGGGCTTCTTGGGCACAGAACCATTGAGCCAGAACATCAGAAGCCCAACACAAAAGGAGCAACACACCAAAGAGTCAGAAAAATTCTGCCTACGCCATCAGATTTAAACTTTAGTTCTTGATTAACTTATTAACGCATAACTGAGAGATCTGATGTTACAGTTTGAAGGGGGTTATATCAAGCTCCAAAAGGTAAGTACTCAATGTATGAGTCACAATTTTTAAAAAGCATTTTTCATAAAATTTGACTTCAGCTGGTTCATGACAATAGGGTTATGTCACTTCTTTCATTACATACTCAGTTGCCTCTATCAAAACTAGTAAATATCAAGCATAGGTGAAAATAGACTGTTCCTTCTCTATTCCGCCTGGTTTTTTCTTTATGAGTCACTTAGTACATCTTATCATTAGGTACAATCAAGTTGATATTGTCCTTTGATTTCTTTGATCCGCAAAACATTGCAACATGGCTGTCCTTGCCAAATTGATGACAGGTAAATTGGAATTTTGTTTTGTCAAAGTTCCCTGTGTAATTTACTTTTTGGTTAATCGGATTTGGGGTTTGTAAAGTTTGTTCCACAAATTTGTAAAAGTTCAATTATCTAGAATTTCTTTGTATTAGAATTTAAAGCTTAGATCATGGCCCAATTTAAATCTCTATAGGGATGGAGAGCCAACTTCATTGCAATTTGTGTAATAGGAAACTAAGCTCAGGAGGTTGTGTAGGGAAAGCGCCAGAAAAAAAGTGCCAGAACAAGGCAAAGTAGCCAATAAAGATGAAGGAACGTCCCAGGTTATCTCTATTATGTTTCCGATTATATTCACTTAACAAAACACACTAAACTGATGCAACCGTTAGGGACAAGAGTCCCTGAGAGTTGGGGTAGGTAGCATAAGAACTTTGGCGAAACGTGGCAAAATATGTTGCAACAGAGTTGGAAGAATAGGACACAATGTGGTGACAGTGTCTCGCCAAAGATGAGGGTTAGACCAGTATGGAAAATGGAGTCTAGCAATTACAAAGGTTTCAAACAGTGTTTTCTTAATAAAAACAAACAGAAAATATATGGGAAAGTTTAGCAAATAATTCCTAGACTTTATTAAATCTAACTGTTTATCTAAGAAAAAACAAAGCATTTCCTAGATAGGGGGCGAAATTTAAGGGCAAGATTAATGATAGGTTCAGATTGATTCAATAACCCAAATTTGCAACATAGTATGTTTGCCTTCTAATGAATAAATATTTTTTAATCTTAGCGAATTCCTAACCTTCTACTGGGTTATTTTCCGGATTTAAAACCAATTTTTCCTCATATTTCCCGCCTCTATAACACTATTTACCTCATCCATGGCTGGCAAAGCTAGAGCCTATTTCCAGTCAATGACCTTGGAATGGTCATTGGTGACAATTAAGGACTCTGGCCTTGACTCCAAGGGCTTATTGGACTTAGCTTTAGTGGAGCATTCAATACCAGGAAATTGTCACTAACTGTGACATCTCCCTCCGCTCTTGGACGGTGTTCCACGCCGCCTGATGGGACATTGGCCAAAGGAAAGTACTTGTGGGGGTAGGCAGCTTCCTGTTGGCCATTGAGGCTTGGAAGGCAGGGCCTACAGCATTGAGGAGCCTAGCATGAAAGTCACTTATTAGGTCCTGAGCATTATCACAGTCTTGATGGGATACCCCAGCTGTTCTCAGTCTCATCAGACCCTTTTTAGGACACCAAATACTGTATGCGGCGTCAGGATAGTTGTGAAGAAAGACTAGCATTTATCTCATATTATGGTTCGCCATCTACTATGACAGGCTCAGATAGAGGCGGCATGGGACCATCAAAGGGGGTCAGGAGCTTTCATGGAGGGTGATGAACACTTTGATGAAAGGGGGTAGGTCAACTTGGTAAGTTAATGAACCAACCTTATTGATGTTATTGAAGGGTCCAACACGCTTGGGGCCTAACTCACGACAGGGTTGCTTTAGATGGAGTTTTTGGAAATGACCATGATCAAGTCGCCTGTTTTGTACTTAGGGCCTTCGCGGAGCTTGCAGTCAGTGTATGCTTTGCAGATTATCATAGCATTAACAAGATGATCCTTCACTGGCTAGTGTATATCTATGAGCTCTTTGGTGTGCTCATTGGAAGCAACAACGGTGGACTCAATCCATAACTTACGTTGAAGCTGTGATTGTGCCCATAGTTGCAAAAAAGGGGTGATGTGCCTTTAGAGATATGAGTAAGGTTATTATAAGCACATTGCACCAGCGGAAGGCTAGATGCCAATTGTTCTGTTCAGCGTTGAAATAACTACGTAAAAAATGCTCCAAAACTTAGTTCACTCTCTCTGACTGCCCATCCAGATGAGGGTGAAAGCCTATGAAGCTTCAGGGCGGATGCCTAAGATGAACAGTAAGGCTTCCCAGAACTGAGCAGTGATATGCAGGCTGTGATCACAGATAATCTCCTTGAGGAGGCTATAGAAAAAAGATGTGGTCCACAAAGAGGGGGGCTGTATGGAAGGAGATAATTGTGGTATTGCAAGGGATAGAAATGGGCCATCTTGGTAAAGCAATCAACTACAACCATCACTGAATTGTAACCCTAGGACAAGGGGAGCTTCACGATATAATTAATGGACACTAAAGTCCAAGGGTATTCTGCAGCTTGGAGGGGGACAAGCAGCTCAGCGCTTTTAAGGTGATTAAGTTTTAGAGGGGTACATGAAAATTAGTACTTTGTGGTTTTGGCTACATCTGTGGAAATGCCTTTACAACTTTAGGAGCGGCGAACCGCCCCCGAGCGTCTTGTCCTTGTAAGTGTGGCCAGCAGTTAGGAGGTCAGGAGCTTTGCGATCACATCCTCCTCAGGGGTTCAGGTAGGACCCACCTCTTGCCTTGATAAATCTGACCCCATATAGCAACAGGCAACCTTTGTCAAGGGGTTCGCCATTCCTCTGGAAAGCCTGCTTAGTCTTGTCATAGTCAGCTGACAGGAGTTGGGAAAACCTAACACGGGAATGGGTGTCAGTATCCAATTACAAAGATTCCATCACAAGAAGAGCAGAGGGGATTGACCAGTGGCTCTCCTTCATCTTTTCTTGCTTGATCAACACCTGGGTATTATAAGCATCAACTAGTGCTGGGCCAGGGTCAAAGGCAGTGTTCTGGGATAGGGCATCTAGTAACAGGTATTGGTTACCCTTAGTGAGATATATGGAAATCAAACACTGAAAGGATTTTAACCATGGGACTGGCGAGGAGACAGCTTCTGGGGGGCGCAATAGTACATCAACGCCTTGTGGTAAGTGCATAAAGTATAGGGCACTTAAATCATGAAAATGGTGTCTCCAGTGCTGTACTGCCTCAACAACAAAAAGAATTACCTTATCATAAATAGCTTAGTTGAGCTGCGCAAGGGTCATCTTCTTGGAAAAATAGGCAACAGGACGTTCCACTCCTTCTTCTCTTACTGAAACAGAGCCGCTCCCACTGCAAAGTTGGAAGCGTCAGTTATGACACTAAAGGGGCGGCTGGGGTCTGTATGTGCTAGCACCAGGATGGAAAAAAGTATATACTTAATGGCGTGGAACGCGGCGTTGCATTCTATGGTCCAACTGAAACTTTTCTTTCCAGTTGCTGTGTAGAGAGGGGCGGCTACTTCTTTGAGCTGGGAGTGAACTTTTTGAGGAACTTACACGTCCTAAGGAATCTGCGTAACTCTGTGAAAAATGAAGGAAGCTTAATCACGGATGACTGCTTCCTTATCTGGGGCAATCATGTGGCCGTGGGAGATGAAGATGTTTCCTAAGAACTCAACCTTAGGCTGTAATAACTTGTACTTGCTAGCTTTGATATTAAGGTTTGCTTGTATGAGTTGCTCCATGACTGATAAAAAGTGGGCGTGAGATTCTGAATCCAAAATGAAAAGTATGTTGTCCATTTATGCTATCACGCAGGTTCGAATAAGGTCTCCCAAGACAGGATCAATGTACCTTTGAAAGCAGGCGAGGAAGTTCTGTAAACCAAATGGCATGACCCTGAACTGGTAGATGCATTACCAAATATGTCAAGCTGTTAATCACCCTTGGCCTTCTTTAATAAGAATCTTGTTGAAGAAGTTAAGTCAATCCAGCTTGCTGAAACCCCTATCCTTCTCCACGTAGCGGGCGATCTGCTGCTCCAGGGGGAGCAGATATGGGTCAGGTAATGTCACGTTATTCAGATTACCATAATCAACTCAGGGACGGAGGGAACCATCAGACTTCTCTACAAACAGGAGGGGGAGCACAGCGGCAAAGATTTATTGAAGATTTGACCCTTGGAGATAATGTTGTCAACTTAAACGTCCATTGAGGCCTTTCCCTCAAGGGTAAGGGATAAATGGGGGAAAGTATCTTGACCATGTCAACGGTCAACTTGAACTCATAGTCAAACTTGGTGTGTCATGGAGTGGGTGGCCTTAGAGGTATCAAACATGTCAGCATATCCACGTATGCATTCAGGCAGGATAAGTGCTGAATTGGGGTGACAGTCAGTTAAATAAAGGCTAGGCCTACCTTAGGAGAGGGTTACTATCTTCTTGGGAGCGCCATTGCGTTTTCATCCATACAAGGGGTGGCAACCGTGACTCCTCCAAGGAACTTCTCATGCATGTTAGGGACCACGAAGTTGATTAAGGTGTTAAACCTTTGCCACCGGCAAACACCCAGAATAACAGGGTAAAAGAGGTTTTTAATTATTGAAGCTTTCTATAAAGTACCCATCGCCTGCAACAAAGAAACAGGTGATAATATATGGTAGCTTGGAATTGTTTGAGATGCCCCACTTTTTACAAACTAAGATATACCTAAGGGTAGCTCCAGAGCCTCCTCCAGCTCTTGTCAGATGATATTTTCAGTAGTGCCAGTGTCCACCAAAGTGAGCGCTTGGAAATTTCCCTTTAGAGGAAAAGGTAGCCATAAACAGGAAGTACGCAAAGGAGGATTTATTTTCTACGGATCCAAGGGAGGATAGGATGGCTTCAAGCCCAGCGGGTGGAGTGTATTTGAGAGTATCCCCTGGGATACAACAGCGTATGGCTTCACATTGCCAGTTAGTTGTCTATGGGATTTTAACGGAGTAGGGTAGCTTAACGCTCTATGTTCAGCATATTGGAGATCATTATCACAATAAACTACACCAGTAAGCACAGCCAAGTCTTTGAAGGGGTCATTCAAAGATACACAGTGCATTCAAAAAGTTCTGGGACTAAAGTTTTAAAGACACAACTTTACAAATAAATAAACTTTCTTTTATTATAATTTAACATACAACCTTTCCCTCTCTATACATATTTATATTGCTAAAACAATTGTTAAAAGGTATGCACATAGTTCCTATTTTGTATAACCATGTCTAAACCAGCTGTCACATTCTTCTGAATTGTCTCTACTTTATCAAAAGGATGAACCTTCAGTGTCACCATCAGATTAGAGAACAGAAAGAACTCAGACAGAGCCAAATCTGGTGAATAGGGTGGATAATTATAATTTAAAGGTGCCACTGAAGGTTCATCCTTTTGATAAAGTAGAGACAATTTAGAAGAATGTGACAGCTGGTTTATACATGGTTATACAAAATAGGAACTATGTGCATACCTTTTAACAATTGCTTTAGCAATATATATATGTATAGAGAGATAAAGGCTGTACGTTTAAATTATGATAAAAGAAAGTTTATTTATTTGTAAAGTTGTGTCTTTGAAACTTTAGTCCCAGAACTTTTTTGAATGCACTGTGTAGTTCCTCTTAGTGCATCTTTTCATAAATATCTACCCGATTCTGGATAGGGTCCACCAAGAAGGATGATTCTGGAGTAATAGGGAAGATTTGTTCAACTGGGCAACTGGGACAGCAGGTTGGATGGGAGGCATATGTTCAAAAACAGCAACTGAGGCTCCTTGGCTGAGATGAAGTGAGTGCTCTTATTCAAACAGGTTAAACTGCCTAACCCCCTCTACTTTTGCATACAAAAGTGAGAGGTACAACATGAAGCACAGCGGTGCAGGGCCGGTAGTGAGGATACCCCATCTATGACGGAGGTTTTAGTCTCACCCTCCAGCGAGCTCATTGCTGGTTTTAAAAAATACTGAAAGAGTACATAGGTGGAAATTCTATGGTCAGGTTAGAGGTGTTGATGACAGCTAGGGCCTCAGCTAGATATGTTACAATGGGATCTGAAACTTAGCTGGTGTCAGGTGTACCAAAATAGGTGCCCTGATGGTGCATTACATATATGGAGTTGTCAAGTTCTAAGGTATGAATTTCCGCGGTACGTTAGTCTTTGCAGCACTGATGCTGTTGGACAACATTGATGCAAGGATGAGCGCGTCCTGGATAAGGAAGGGGTAGATTATCCCATATGCCAATAACAGCACCTGTTTATTTAGAGACTTGCAAAGAAGGACCATTTTAACTATTCAAGAGATTCCAACCTTGATGCCTTCTCTTGGATCAGGCGCAAGTACTTTGCCATAGTGAGGTCTCATTGGGCCAAGTAAACGAAGGAGTCATAGACCTCAAAGGTTGCGGGGGGAAACTTGCTGAGCTTGACAAAGGTTTCTAACGCTGTGAGGGATTCCAGGTGGGATATGTTATTATCACCAGCGGAGAGTAACCATTGATGAGCTCGCTCTGAAATCTAATGGAGTAGCAGCTAGAAGATGAGCATGTCAGCTAAGTCCTTGCCTTAAGACTAATGGCGGGCTCTAAGGTTGGACAATGGTGTGAAGATCTCCTTTTAAATTTTAATTGCATGAGTAGAGGAAGGTTAAGCTGATAATTCAGGTACTGCACACTGTATGAGCTTATTGAGTGAGGGGAGCATGCTCACTCTCAGAACAACCTTTAAAAAAAAGGTAACAACCAAGCCAGGAGGGATACAACAGTACCAGCCCAATGAACTGCTTTAAAGGGGGA
The DNA here is from genome assembly GCA_022478985.1 of Massospora cicadina. Lineage (NCBI taxonomy): Eukaryota > Fungi > Entomophthoromycota > Entomophthoromycetes > Entomophthorales > Entomophthoraceae > Massospora > Massospora cicadina. Next base: position 9,339 of record JAKSZP010010904.1, on the reverse strand, counting down.
CAACTCTGAGAGGGTTAGGCTGACTTTAGCCACCCAAAAGGAGAAGAAACTCATAATAAAATCGAGGCTTTTCTCATATGATGTAGCAGGAAACTGAGCGCATGAGATTTCTGGAGGGAAAGCGCCAGGCAAAAGGTGCAGAACAAGGCAAAGTGGCCAAGAAAGAGGAAGCAACATCCCAGGTTATCTCAATTATGTTTCCAAGTAAATTTTTTAACAAAACGCACACCAAACTGATGATAGAATATTTCAGGAGAGTGTCTTTAACTCTCCCATTCCTAGCGAGGTGGTGCGATATGCACAGCCACACTGCTAGGGAACTAGTCATTAGCAAGATGGTAAACATGGCACCGCAAAGGATTCAGGGGCAAGTGGAACCCAGGACAAAGGTTTACAACGCGGTATGTAGTATTGGAAAGCAAATAAGTAACAAATCTTGGTAGAACCCTAAGGGGAGTCCATAACCAAGCGAAGATCTGTGTGGGAGTGCTTGGGTGCCTCATCTGGAGGGGACCAGGGCATCTCAGCGGTGCACCAGATCTGGTATATTTTTTTGTGAAATTAAAGCGGCCAACGTTGTTGAAGACCTCCTTGAGGAGGTCCACGCACAGGTTCGCCCAAGGAACCATGTTAAAGAAAATGTAAACTAATGGGGAATTTTATTAAGTGTGTTGACCAACGAGGAAAGTTATTCTCATAGAAACATACTTAAGCTAAGGGGGGCGAATCGTTGGTTTAGGAGAAATAATGCTAAGTCTAAGCAGCCCAATAGGCGCACCCTACCATTGGCTAGGGTACTGTAGCTTGATACTGACCAAACTTGAGGGATTGATTACAGGTAAAGATGACCTTATTTATCAATTATAAAAATTGAATGGGTTTTTTACCCCATTTTCTGAGCAACCAAAGTAAACTGTCGTTATTGATGAAATATCTGGTGCGTTTTAACGCCCTTGCTGTAACGTAGGGCCAAGCATCATGCACATCCCCATAACCAACCTGGGCATATCTTGCCTGAACCCAGCGTTGGTTCAGGGTAAGTTTGAGGTCAGGAAGGCCTGCCAACTTAACCTTTTTTGCCTCCTGACTACCAGCTTGATTCTTACAGTTGGTCCCCTCAATTATGTCATTGAGTCATGACATTACTCTCTCACTTTATGGGGCTCCGCCCCCCTCCAGGGGCTTTTGCCAGATAAAGGTTCTTGTAAAAATGTGCCAACTTCATAGCAGTAATGTTTTGCTTATAATGAGGTCTAGCAGCCTGGGGGAAATGCTTGTGAAAAGTTTAATCAGGTCTTGAGCATGGGCGTAGTCATGCGCTGATACTCAACTGTTCTCTGCTTCATCAAATCCCTTCCATGATACAAGGTACTCAAGCCTTCTTCTTACTCAGTTCGAGGCTATGATTTCCTCCACTTCTCACACTGTCCCCATCCACGAGATAAGCCATTGGAGTCTCTGGTGGGGGCCTTCAAACAACGTAAGCTTGCTTTCATTAAAATAGAAAAGATATGGAATGAGGGGAAAGATCCAACTGGTATGAGGTTTGGCCCACCTTTCTGAAAATGCGGTAAGGCACAATCCTCTTTGGTCCCAATTTTTGCATTGTTGCTTAATTAAGATGTTTTATAGCATCCAGAATCCCAAGATCTCCTTCCTTGTATGTTGGACCAACTCATCTTCTACTATCAGCGTTCACCTTATAAACTTTTATGGCCGCATCCAAATTGGTGTTCACCCCTTGGTGTACTTTCTTTATTTTATTTGCAAAATCCACCACAGCTTCCACCTTGGTTCCACAACTGGGTTCCATTTTGAAGGCGGAGTAGAAGCCATAGTTGGCGAAAAAGGGGGAACAACCAATAGACGCATGTTGGGGGTTTGTACAGCTGAATTAAGACATGTGAGAGATTGAAAACCCAATCTGAATGATCCTCAGCAGTGTAACACTGCAGGAACTGTTATAAGCACTGGTTCACTCGTTCAGTCTGCCCATATGATTGGGGTGATAGGCAGTTGAATGGCAGGGAGAATTTGAAGAGTCTTACACAGCTCTTCCAAAAAGACATAGGTAAAGTGGGGCTCACAACTGCTAAATATTTCTTGGGGGACCCTGTGAAGAGAAAACACATGCAAGACAAAGTTCTTAGATATCTCAGCTGCAGTTACCGTGGTTATGCAGGGAATAAAGTGAGAAAATTTTGTAAACCGGTCCACCACTACCATGATGGCATTGTACCCATCAGATACAGTTAATTACACAATAAATTCACCAATAGAGGTGTCCAAGGCCCTTCAACCTTTTGAACTGTTACTAACAACCCCTCTAGTGGCTGGCGATTTGGCTTCATTTAGTTGCAGACCAGGCACTCCTTACAATACCTGTCAATTTAAATGTATAACCCCTTTCAATTGTAAGTGCAGCGAATTAGCTTCAGATTCTTTGCTTTCCAAGGATGGCCAACGGTGATTCTGTCATTATGGTACCAGTTGATTTCCAGGCGAAGTGGTCTGGCAGGAACACATATGCGCCCCTAAAACCACACCTTTTCATCCTTCACGTGTAATCTCTCTTGTAATGTCATCCTGATTTAAATCACTCTTGGCAAGGACCATAGTATACTCAGCCAACAAAGGCTGTGAAAAGACTACCAATATAAACATACCATATTCCTCCGCATTTTCCATAGGAGCAAGCGCTGGCCCGTGGGCCAAGGGAGAAGGAAGTTGAGACACAATCTTCCCTGGCGGAATAACAAGTGGGTGTTGTATACCTCTACCTCCTTAGGATTGGAAGATAGTTCAAGATTTTTGCTCAATGTATCCGCCAAATCATTCTCCTTGCCCTTTGTAAACTCATAAGAAAATTCAAATTGGGCCAGGGTCTCATGCAGAGGGTCTGTCATGGGGTCAAGGCATGAGGTACATGGTAGTACAACAAGGCACAGTGATCTGTATGTACGTGGAAGAGTTGGGATGAGCCATGCAAGTGATGACGCCAATAAATCAGCGCCTCAATCACTGCTAATAACTTTTTGTTGTATGCTGTGTAGTTTAACTCAGGCAGAGACATATTCCTGGAAAAATATCCCACCAGATGCTCTATTCCATCCTCACATACTTGTAATAGTGCCGCCGCTATGGCGAAGTTGGAGGCATCAGAAGCCACAATAAACTCCTTTTGGGGTCTACATGGTGAAGGATAGACGTGGACAACAGGGTGCACTTTACCGCTTGGAAGGCATCCTGCAAAGTTGGGGACCACTGGAGCACTTTTTCCCCACTCGCCTTATACTAGGACGCTGCAACTTCAGAAAGATTTGGCGTGAATTTCTTAAGGAACGTACACGTCCCCAAAATTCTCCTCAATTCTTTAAAAAAGTTGGGGTGGGCCACTCATAAAGTGCCTTCTCCTTTTCTAGAGTTATCATGTGGCCTTTGTCAAACGCAAAGTTTCCCATGAAGGTAACCTGGGATTAAAAAAACTCACACTTACTGTTTTTCAGAGTAATGTTGGCTGCCCTTAAACTCTTCACCACTTGACACTGGTGTATAGCATGGGACTCTTGATTGGGGAAAACACCAGAATATCATCCATGTAGGCAACCGCGCATACCCCAACAGGTCCCCCAAAGCTGTAACAATATGGCGTTGAAAGATAGCAGGGACATTCTTAATCTCAAAAGGCATAACCCAGAACTGGAATATTTTTTGGTATGGAATGCAGTTAGCCACTCCTGGCCCTTCTTGATCCTGATTTGACTGAATGCATTTAGGCAATCCAGTTTTGAAAAAACTTTTGCCTTCTCCATGTAGCGAGCAATTTGAGAATCCAACAGGATGGGGTGCAAGTCTGGTACTGTGATGTTGTTGAAATTCCCATAGCCAACACATGAGCATAAGGTACCATCTACCTTCTCTACAAATAGAAGTGGGGAGCATACCAGGGATGTACGCTGAAATATTGCGCCTTTAGCTAATTGCTCCATCACTTACACATCTTAGACCGCTTCCTCTCGTACAGTCAAAGGGTAAATGGGAGAAGATATATGCATCAGATCAATGGTGAGCTTGAACTTGCAATCAAACACTGGATTAGCTGGTAGTACATTGGCTTAAGATGCATCAAATGAATATTCCATACCCTCCAAAAAGGAAGGTATGGGTACCTCCAAAGAGGGATTCAGCAATGGAAGCAAGACTGAGATGTGGATATTGAACCAGTGGGGAAGATCGCCTTATAGTTCACTTCAGACAACGGTACAACTAATATATGACCATTCTTTAAAGTTAAGGACAAGGTGTTGTCTGTCAGGTTGGTTCTGACATCAAACTTTTGCCACCACTCTAATCCCAAATTAATGGTACAAGAGGTTTTTAATTGCTTGGAAGTGGTCAGCGAAATGATATTTTCCCACTTGTAAAATACTAACCCTAATACCTTCAGCGTGGGAATACCTTGAGAAGCCCCTCCCCTGACCATGCCACATGGTAAATAATTCAACTTAAGGTAGTCGGTTAGTTCTTGATCAATAAAATTCTTAGAGGCTCCTGTATCCACTAAAATAGTTGTGCTGATTTTCCCTGAAGAGGATGAAAGGGTAGCAGTCAACAAAAAATATCAAGAATAGCCCTTATTCAGAGCAAACACCGCCAACGCTTCAACAGAAAATTCTTTATCCAGAATAATCATCCCCTAGGGTATATTTTTGAATTTAAAATGGAAAGGGGTAGTTGGCCACTCTTGCCACTGAGGTCACATATCCCACCATATCTTCAGCTGTTGCATAAACATTTCTTATATTTTAAAAGTAACTCCTTCTCAACCGCCTGTGTTCTGCAGATCATGGTGGGGATCAAGCGCAGGTTCTCTGGGGTAACCTGGTATACTGAAATTGGTTCCACACTAGAGCCACAAGAGAAGATATTTGGCTCATTTAGTATAAAGAATCAGCATTATAAAATGCGTTTTGGAACATAAACGACTCTATACCCATTTCAGCAGTGGGTTGTGCATTGTTATCCAAGGCCATCACCACCAGGACCTTCATTGATGATCCTGTCTACACCATCCAAATGCGGTGTTGAGAAGAAAACATTTTATTTAACTGTTTTTGTTAATTTTTGGGGAAAAGTCAGGGAATCACAACACCCAGATTGTGAAGCATCTGAATCCACCAGGTACGAGTAAGAAAGGTGGGCACTTCTCAGTTGGAGGTAGCAAGAATAACGCCAAGATGCACCAACCCTCAGCTAGTTGAGAAAACGGTGATGAGCCTCATTGAGGCCGTGACAAAAGGTAGGTTCACCCAATTTGCACTTAGTGAAAGCCCCACACAGATATCTCTAGTGCACATAAAAAAGAGGTTGGTTGACTAATGTCATGAGAGTGTCTGTAACTCTCCCATTATCAGCAAGGTGGTGCAAGATGCAAGGCCACACTGCTAGGTAATAGTCATTAGCAAGATGGTAAACAGGGCACCTCAAAGGATGCAGGGGCAAGTGGAACCCAGTACAAGGGTTTACAATGCGGTATGTAGTAGTGGAAAGCAAATAAATAACAATACTTGGTAGGACCCCTAAGGGGAGTCCATAACCAAGCTGAAATCTGTGCGGGAGTGCTTTGGTGTCTCAATCCGTAGGGTACCAGGGTGGCCCAGCAGTGCACCAGATCTGGTAGATTTTTTTTGTGAAATTAAAACAGCCAACGTTGTTAGAGACCTCCTTAAGTAGGTCTGCACACAGATCTACCCAAGGAACCATAATAAAAAATGTAAACTAATGGGATAATTTATTAAGAATGTCAACTAACAATAAGAGTTGATCTCATAGAAACATACTTAAGCCAAGGGGGGTGAATCGTTGATTGGGGGAAATGGTGCTAAGCCTAAGCAACCCAATAGGCGCACCCTACCATTAGCCAGGGTACTGTAGTTTGATATTGACCAAACTTGAGTGATTTCAGGCAAATCTGGCCCAATTAAGCAATATCAAAAAGAAAACAGGTTTCAAAGCCCTGTTTTCTGAGCCACCAAAGTGAACTGTCATTATTGATTATATAGCTGGTGTGTTTTAACGCTCTTGCTGTAAAGCAGGGCTGAGCATCACACACATCCTCATGACCAACCTGGGCATATCTCAGCTGAACCCAGCATTGTTACAAGGTATGTTTGAGGTCAGGAAGGCCTGCCAACTTAACCTTTTTGGCCTCCTGGCGACCATCTTAATTTCTTACAATTGGTCCTTTCAATCATATCATTGAGCCATGACACCATCAGAGACAAGAGTCCCTGAGATTTGAAGTATCATAAGAACTGCGGTAATACACAGCAAAATAAGACGTGACAGAGTTGGTGGGATAGGATGCAGTGTAAGGGGCAGTATCTCACCAAAGGTGAGGGTTACAACAGAGTGGAAAATGGAGTCCTACTATTGCAAAGGTTTAAACTAGTGTTTTTCTTAAGAAAATAAACAGAAAAGTATGGGAAAACTTTAGCAAATAATTACTAAACTTTATTTTGATTTAGCTGTTTATCTGAAAAAAGCATAGCCTTTCTCAGCTAGGGGGTGAAATTAAAAGGGAAGATTCTTTATAGTTTAAAATAAATTACAAAACCTAATCTGAGTTGTAAAATCTTCACCTTCTAATTGATTTGAGATTTTGATAATATATCCAATTTCTGTAAACTTGTACTAGCTTATTTTCTGGATTTTTGAACCAATTTTTCCTCATATTTTATGCATTTATAGCACTATTTCCCTCAGCCCTGGATTGCAAAATCAGTACCCATTTTCAGTCAATGGCCCTAAAGAGATCATTTGTGACCTTTAAGGGTTCTGGATTTGACTCAAAGGGCTTATTGGATTCGGTTTTAGTAAAGGCATTCAACACCAGGAAAAATATCACTAACTGTGACAATTTTGTGCATTTAAATTAGCTAAAGCTCATTCTTTAGTAAGAATCAGAGCTTCTTGATAGAACCTTTCAGTAAAGGCATCTATGGTTTTATCACTCTTGAACTTAATACAAATAAATCCTACTTTCAGTTTTCAAAGCGTTCTGGGCTGCCAAATTCACTCATGATGCCATCCTTTATCTCACTGTATGTCCACTTAGTTGTTAATCTGGGTAGGAAAAGGTTCTAGCTTTCTGTATATAATCAGCAAATTACAGTAATTTTCTTCTGACAATCATTGCACCCCACCATAATCATTTCAAAAAGTTTACTATATGAAGTAACATTGTTCTTTTGAAGTTTAGGCAGTTTTGGAGTTAATCTGAATTCTTCAACTAAGAAAGAGTTGCCATTATTTTTTCTATAATGGTCTAATAATGCAATAATCTTTTCTTGCATATCAGAGATTTCTTTGCATATCCACAACTCAAATTTGCGTCAATATCTTCACCATATGACTCATTACTCATCCTGTTACTAATCACCATGTGATAAATTGGCACAAATACCCCCTGTAGTGATCACCACTTATTATAAGGCAGCAATGGCACATGTCCAAGGGGTTTCTTTATCTAAAAAATGCTTCCTGTTTGACAATAAGTAGGCATGATATGAGCTAGAAATGGTTCAGGTAAAAAATGACCTTGTTTACTTTAATAATACTTGAGCAACTATTGTATAAAATAAACAAGATAAACTACTATAAAGATTAGTAAGAGAAAACCAAGGCATTTTATCATAATGGGATGGTGTTTTATAGTTGACAAGTGGCAATCAAATGCCCATTATATATAATTATTGCAATGGTAGTTTCCACAGTAAAATATATCTAATCTCTACCTTACTATAGGGTTTACCTGGACTTAATAGCAGGTAAAAACGTAATTTAAGTGTAAGTCAATGTAGCCCTTCAATCAAAAACTATATCATTGGCATCAGTTGCTGGAAATTAAATTATTAACATATCTATAGTTCATCAATCAAGATTATGAATAAATAAGAGCTTCACAAAATGAATGTTACTGGGGAATATCCTAAATAGGTTTGGAAGGCTTAAAATCATTGGGATTCTTCCAATATATAAAAGCTAAGTTAGAATTCCCATTTGGAAGTTCAAAAATCATTGAGACTAGCTAATTAAATTTGTGGCCCTGCCAAAATAAATAGAATGCTATTTTTGGAACATATTGGAAAAGCTTAATATATTCAAAATTATAGCAGAAATTAATTGAGCTAGCTATAAGCATTTTTAGTTCTAATTAATTTAAATTTATTTAAAGCAATTATAAAATTTGTTTACCAAAGTTTAGCTCATTATATTTTATATAATCTTACTAAATCTTTACTGAGTTAATCTGTCTCTATCCCCTAGTCAGCCTAGTTTGAATAAAATTAACTAGGTTTAAGTGTTAGTAATTCAAAATGAACTCAATGTTATGAATAAAATCAAAGAAAGAAAAAACATACCACTCTTTTAACTAAAGAAGAGAATATTTTATAGCCATCTATGCAGCATAAATCATATTAAAAGGAGAACATTAGTGTTTAAACTTTAAACCTCTACTATTAAATAAAAAGTTTTAGAAAATGTTCCTGAATTATCAGGTTTAAAAACCTACAATTTTATTGGATAATTATTAATTATTTTTAAGTAAATCCAAGCAATCTTTGTTAAAATTTTCAAAGATTATCTGCTTTTTTGAGCGGCAATTAGTTCCAACTTATTGACCTTAAAATTAATAAATATTGAGCAGAAATATTAAGTTAACTTAAAATAAATGATAATAAAATAAACCTTTAAGCTTAAGTTTTTAAAATTAATATGGTAAGTTTAGCTTAATGTAAAATTTATGAAATATTGATCAATTTTTAGAAATTATATATGGAAATAATATTATTGGGTTTTTAGGTCTGGTTATTGAACTATCCTTCATTTTAATACCATTGCTTTGCATCTATAATATTAATCCCTATAGCCGTATCTTTAGGATGTTTAAATTATTAAGCAGACTATTGTAGGCTTAGATCTACTGTATGTACAGATAAAATTACTTTTCTATACCCATATCTTTTTTATTTAATTTTCACCAAAACAAGGCTTAGTGTGTCTTTATATTTTCTTTTTGCTTCATTTGTATTTTTTGATTAAAGTATATATAGTAATATTTTAAAAACCAAGCTATGAATTCTATTATCTGTGGTAGGTTGAGCAGGATCTTTCTAAAATAACTTAAGTATTGTTACTTCACTGTTACTATGTAGTACCAACTATACCTATTTAATTTATAATATAATGGAAGTGAAATTTTAGCATTTGTTAATCAATTAATCTAAAAAATTATATAATTTATTATACTAGCATATTTAAATGATTTTTCTATAA